>JAOEHI010054036.1:2108-14485 GCA_025447815.1 Percopsis transmontana | reverse complement strand
GCTTCACATCGTGCTTGCAGTTCAATGGGTAGCCTTTTAGAGGATCTGTATAGTGCAATGCCCACTATTATCCACTCGGATGATACTTCCCAACACCTCTATATCTTGGAACAAAGTCTTTCCACCTTGCCAAGGCTGGGCTGACTAGCTCTCAACCACGGCATTCTAGTCCAACCTCCAGTGACTAGTCAGCTACAACATGTTACAGCCCTCACAATTAGTCTAGTGGCTGTTTTAGGCATTGTTCCACACATTAAACAGGCAAAACCCAGCAAGCATTTAGAGTTGACATAATGTTCGCTTTTTTAGTCACTTTTGATAAAAGCATCTGCTAAACAACTTAATTAAAGAGGGCAACGGCAAGGGCAAGGAAGTACATCCCGTCTCGTCCAAACCGACAGAAGGGCTACTCTGGCAGAACATTTTAATGGTGGTTACTACGGGAGGAATGTTCCACAGCACACAGTGGATCGCACACTGATGCGCACGGGACTGCGTATTGACCCAGACCAGTCAGAGTGCCCATGCTAACCCCTGGCCTGTCCATCGTCGAAAGCGCCTACAATGCGAGATCGCCTGATCCGAAGAGTGCTATCTTTTACATCACATGGACGGCCGGGGTTTGTGCGTGCGCCGTTTAGGCCTACCTGGGGACGTGATGGCACCAGGATGCACTGTGGGAAGAGGACAAGTCGGCGCCACCTCGCAACTTATAGGACAGTCTGCCGCTAACGCCTTGGTGCCAGAAAGCCTACCACAGGGCAACTCCAGAGGTCTTGTAGAGTCCATGCCTTGGCGGGTCGGAGCTGTTTTGACAGCATGCGGAGGCCCAACAGCATATTAGGCAGGACAGGTGGTCATAATGTTTTGGCTCAGTGGTGTCTACGCTGTATGTTTGAGAAGTGATGACTTGACTTGTCTTGTCTGACAACTTGTTTTTTGTATTTTGCATGAAAGCACATTGATCATGGGCATACAAGCATGTGAGTATAATATTATTCAACATAAAATATAGTATAATATAGTGGTGAGAGCAAATTAGTAAATGGTGTGGATCATTTCACAAATTTCATTTTATTTAGCACTAACAATATTCTGGAATAGCAATAGGAGAGAGGGGATTTTATTATTGGTTGGTGTTTACTGCTATCTAGTGGTCCGAACAGGAATTACATCTACCGTTATTTTTTGTGTATTTTATGGAGAATTTTTTACGCGCGCGTGTGAGGGAGAGTGTAAATTTAATCGAAACTATAGCCGTATACAGACTTGGAGAGACACTTAAAATAGTTTGACCTGTCACCTCAAAATAGAAGTGTCTAGACTGTGACTGTGACAAGTCTTGCTCAGAGACACTCACTTTCTGTGTCTATATTTACCCATTGGATGCCCCGATCAATTGAAAGTAATTACAAGCAGATGCTTTTGATCCAAAGCGACTTAAAGTAAGTAGAATTGGGAGGGAGGCATCTTGCTCAAGGCCCAAGCTGGGGCTCGGACCCAGGACCTTTCCTCTGGGAGTCGTACATCCTGACCTTCTACAGTCTACTCCAATACCTTACTGATACAATATATGGTGTTTCATGAATGAGCCTGCCAAATGATTAGGCTGTTAATTGGTTCTACTATTTCTAAAATTGTATTTGTATTTAATATATTCATATTTATGTATTTAAAGAATGTTATATATTTTTTATATTATTATAATTATAAAATGTTCAGTGGTCCCTTCAAAATTTCCAGAGCTGTATATATTTATATAAAGTTGGATGATAATACTACCATGGATATCAGTGCAAATATTATGGCGGTGCCAAATTCCTAAGAAGATAAACATATTACTTACAAAATATCTACAATTGCTTTAATATCTATTTATGAAACACGCTTATTTGAGCTTACATCTCCACTCATTAGTCTACTGAGTATAGCATTGTTATATACTAACAACAGTAGGTGGTTGTTCATACACAGAATCAACCCCCATGTGCCTGTGTCTTGGTGTTATGACTGACTGTGGACTGCACATCAGCATGTCAAAGCTGCTATACAGGCAGATAAGCATGGTGTGGGACTTGGTTTGTTTTAATGACAGCATATTATTGCTATATTGGGTAATTGTTAAGATAATTACTTGAGAATACTTTAAACTTTGACTGTATATTAATCTGTAATATGTAATCGACGGTTACTACTCACCATGGGATGTCCATGTATGGACATTTAAGGCTATACAGGCATGAGTCCACTTCCTCGTGTAAACATACATACAGCCAAGGAGCACACCCACAGCTAGATTCTAAAACAAAGTTTTTATTGGCCAGTTTACAGAAAGTGCTGTAGTGACCATTCCAAAGGAAAACAGACCAAAGAGTCCAGAAGAAATAAATAAATAAAAAGAAAGTTTTACACATTATACAAGGTTGTCATGATTATTTTTTTTGTCCTCCTCCTCTTCTAAAACAAATGTGAGACAACATTAGGCGGGGTTGGACTGAGGTACAGTCCACCACAGGGTCCAGGGAGAAGGTTATGTCACAAGACCAGGTGTCACAGTGGAAAAAACTCCTAAACAACAAATGAGATCTTTACATGATCACAGAGCTATTACACATACGATTCTCTCACCTACACCAAAAGGACAGGCTGTCAACTGTTTCACTAGGCAAGCTTAAAGTGCATACAGACCCCTTGACAGCAGACAGCAGAATGCTGGTGGTTACAAAGCATGTTAACCTTTCCCCCCTCCCCCCCACAGGTAACAAAACTTGACTTCTCTGTGGATTCATTGCTGTCATACTGTACATCAAAGATGAGTTTGACTGCGTATGTCTGAGGCCAGAAATGAATGCCCTTTCACTCTAGGTGAAAACACATATCGATTGGATATCGACATTAACGCTACCAAACGTATTCTTCTCCACGTCCTTTCCACTGACTGGGCCGGTCACTGTGGCAGCCACGAAAACCACTCAAACAATCAACTGAACCAGCCTGAACACCGAGCATTAGAGTGGAAGTGAGTTCTGTATACACAGGCCGGGGTTAAGGGTGTGCACATACATATGAAGGGAAAGGAGAGAAGGAGGGACTTGCTCGAGTTGGGAGGGCAGGGTCATCTATTTTACTCTACTCAGTATTTACATAAGAGGAGTGTATAAAATGTACAAGGATTCTCTTCTGTCTTTCTGACTTTCCACGTCTACTCCCTAGACGAACCCCTCTATTACTTCAACAGGACATCTGCAAGCACACATTAATTTTTGTTTTTTGTTTGTAACTGAATGCACGCTGTCTCTGTAAAATCACCTGAGTATGCCATTCAGGTTACAATAAGCATTGACAACAAAAATATACAAACGAAAACCGTTCTTCAAAATATCAATTTGGGCAACTCCAAAAAAAAGTCTTATATTTTGATTAGAAAATCTGAATTGTCATTAGGTATTTGAAAACATCAAACAGAGCTTGGAAAAGACTCAATATATTTCCACAGCCTGTGGTTGCATATAAACATATGACCATTATTTCTTTTCAAGAAGAAGCCTCAAAGGGGAAAACTAAATCTGGCCTATTATCGCTAAGTGTAAAAATAATGAAAATAGTTTAATGAGAATTTGTATTACAGGCATAAACAGGTGGTTTTTGACAAGGCTAAAGATAAATCACTGTACTGTGTGTGAGCGAGTGCATTTATGAATAAATGAATCACGAGGAGAGGACCTTCTTTGCTGATTGCAATCACCAGTAGGGGGAGATATTACCTCATCTTTAGAGCCACAGCGTCAACCTCATGTTGTAGAGAAAGTCTTGGTGTTCCAACCATGATTTCATTTGAGGTTTCTGCACGGACCAGTATTGGCAAGTGTTTGTGAGTGTATGCGTATGTGTGGGGTTTTAGTAAGATATTGTTTTGTCCCAAGTTTGGCCCTTCTTGCTCGAGTGTTGAATCCTGGGTAACTGAACATCAACTTCCTCCTCACTGTCGTCTGATTCAGCACTGGTGATGTCATCCTCTTCTTCTTCTTCCTCGTCATCCTCATCCTCTTCCTCTTCATCCTCCTCACTAGCTGCCTCCTCTATAGAATTGGGCTCCTGAATGTTCTGGGGTGACATTACGAGAAAGAGTGTTTTACAAGATTAGTTTACACAAGTTCTGAATCCCAAGGAAACCCCTCAGCGCAGTCACCTTTAGCTTTTGCATGCACCAATCATTGACTTTGCAATGTCAGGAAATAACCCTTCAAAAAACCGAGTCTCCATCTGATCACACTTATGGTGAAGTGGACATGGAGGGCTTAACTGCACTTCAGATTCACTCCATCAGTTTTGGCACACTTGACAAAATGGCGGGGCCGTGCGTGGAAGGGACAATTTGCATTCAGCATGAGGCAAGTCACATAGACATTTCTACAGGATTAACAGATGAAACAGCAGCTCATTTCACAAGCTGTTGAACTCTTAAGGAGAGCAGACCATTTAACTCCCTGCTGTATGTTTCATTGGCTGTTTGCCAACAGCACCCCCTCCTTGATTATCTTTACTCTCCAGCCAAATGCCCACATGGTGAGTTAGCTCCTATGATTCATTCTACCATAGAGCTACTATGTTTCCATCTTTTAGTGTATACTGTCAGCCCACACTCATCCTTTCTTTATCCCTCCTTATCTCTGCTCCGCACCGCTATTCTAGCAGGCATCGACCTCCCATGCAAGGACAGCATATAGTTCCTTCTTCTCGCCGAAGTTTCCTGTCGCATGCTGCGTTGTTTCTTTCCACAGCTCTCTTCCCTGCCCTTGTACGTTTACCTCTACCTTCAATCACTCTCACATATCCATCATGGCTACAACCTCTCTCTCTCTCTCACTCTCTCTCTCTTTCTCTCTCTCACCTCCATGGGGTTGACGGTGATGGTGAGCGCCGACTCATCCCAGGTCTCCTCCGCCTCCTTGCTCGACTCGACCAGCTTGATCTCCTGCTGGTGCGTCAGGTGGATACGGTAGATGCCCAGCACCACCACCACCACCAGGGCGGCGATGCACATCACAACCGCCACAGTGGCCATGCTGGGCCCGCCTGGGGGAGGAAGTTGCAAAATGAAGGGGTGGCGTTGGGTTGGGAATGTGCAGGAACTGATTGCATGGTTGGTATTCAACCTGCATACATTTTTATATTTAAGTAATGTGAAAACATGGGATTGGTAGTCTTTTTTTGTTTTCTTTTGAAAACAATGTCCCCAGAAAAACAAGTCAGTTAGAATCTGTGCTATTTTCTACCTCACAACTAGGCCTCATTTAAATAACAAATAATCTTCTACTTAACATTTACATAAGCCCGCCCATGTCTTCCTCAAGACACATGCAATCGCTTCTGCCCCTTTTCCAATAGGTTTTTTCAAATGTGCCAACCAGTAGCCAGTGGTTCATTAATATGTATGAATGCCTCCAAAACAGGTTGTGTTCTGGGTGAAAAGAGTTGGGTGAGAGGAGCCCTCTAAAATAAACTGCCTAAAATATGTCTAAACTACCTTCGGTAGATTTTTCAGAACTATATGAGCATACTGTACATTATTTTAAGATAACACTACCTTGATTCATTAAATAAATGCTTTCAGAAAACCCCAATTGATGTCATTCTAGTAGAATAACCCCTCAGAATGAATAGGAGATGCATACTTTTTCAGTTGTATGATTTATGTGTAAATGGCTACAAATACACACACCAACAGCGCTACACACCTACACAGGCACCGCGCCCATACACCCCCCATCCTCACCCCTCCACACACACACACACACACACACTCTCACAGGGGTTTCCCTTGATCTAAAATGTTTATTTCTTATGCTCTGATCTCCAGCCTAATAAAATAACACGACGCCTGCAGTCTTTACTCGAACACTCTCTGTGTGTGTGTGTGAGTGAGTGTGTGAGTGTGCGAATTACAGAGGACTCTTTAATTGATCATTTGATTCACTCTGGTTGCCCTGCTTTTCACACCAAATCTGTGGCCTTTGATCTTGTTCAGAGAGAGGCTCGTGGAGGCCCCCTTGAGTAAGCGTTGGCACACACTCCCCCCCCGCCCCGCCGTCTCTGGTGTACTCTCTACACAGCCCCGCTCCACCTCTAGTGTTTGAGGGGAAACACTCCACGCCAAATACACCACATCGTGTACTCTTATCTGCTTCTTGTGACCGCATTACCCTGCTCCTGTCACGATTCATGTCCTGCCTTCACCCCCGGGACATATTCTCTACCCTGGTGAGAGCATTGGCCAGTACACTCTCCAGGACCCCATTTAGGACCCATAATAGCCAGACGAATAATTAAGGTGGATGTTTCAGAGGAATCTGCCTACAACATCACAGCTTGGCCTGATGGTAAATAGAACACTTGTGTTAATAACTGCCACGATATAACACGGTAATAAAGGCATAACGAATGGCCCTATAATCTAGCAGTTTGCTAGAGTGGAGATGTAAAAGTATAGATGTAAATACTGTGTATTTGATTAGTTTATGCTTCTCTGTCTGATGTTGCGACAAACTGATTTCCCAAATGCATCATTCCATTTCAATCTAGTCTAATCTAGTAGTAGCCTACGGAGTGACTAATGTGAACAGTCTCAGTGGGAAATGACAGCGTTGCTAGCGTTTGCAGTCTTACCTGAGCTGTGACTAGGATACAGGTTGTGTATCATGGACGGCTGAGCCACTTGCATGTACTGAGGCGGAGCCACCATGTGATTGACATGTTCCCCACCCAATGAACTGTGGAGTAAGTTGACCTAGGTGGTGGGAGATAAGAGTAGAGGTGAAATGTGGGGCAAATACGTCATATTAACAGCAGTTTGGACGCGGGCCTACCTCCAGGGTGAACTCGTTGCTGGTGTACCGTCCGTTAAGTTCAGAGCAGGTGAGCCGGAACCTTCTCTCTGTGAGCTGGCCTGGTCTCCAGTTATGGTAGAGCACCTGTCGGATCACCTGCTCATAATTAGACATGGAGTCCACACCTGCAGGCGATGGGGGCAGCGGAGGGTTACTAACGGTTGGCTGAAGGACATTGAGCAGGGCGGTGCCGTGCCAGTGGTAGCGCATACTGACACATTATGAACCTGGACACACTGATGTGTGTGTCTCAAAGACTTCTTTTTAGTTATTGAGACATATTCATACAGGAACCAGTTAGAGGTCAGAGACTCTCTAATTCGAAAAATTATTATTCAAAACAAGACCGGCTCCCTTGTGTCTTCATTAACAATGATTATATTATACAGTCGTGATATTATGAGGCCTGTCTTTGTGACACATTTATGACACATCTCTCTCAGTGGATACAAGAATGGATACATGAAAGAGAGAACCTGTTGACTACAAGTCAACTGAAAGGTTAATAATCATGAGACTAGCACGTTCCCCTAGCATCTGCTGAGCTAGCTAAACAAAAACGCATCTGTGCTGGACACAGGGCCTACTTCTTCATAGACCTGTACTGACTGCATTACAGTTTGTCATTACCATATATGGACATGTCCCAGATAGAGATTGTCTTGTTGCCATAGCAGCCTACCGTATATGGACATGCCAGAGGTGAAGTTAGTGGCGTCGAGGTGTTTTCCCAACAGAGTGCCGCGAGGAAGCTGGAGAGACTCGTGCTCTGGGTTTAGCTCCTCGCCCAGCACAAGGATGTCACAGTAGTCCAGGTTATGGATGATCTCCTCCAGGACCCCTGGCCGATGGGCTGCGTGCACACACACACACACACATGCAATTAAACAGCAGACAGAATAAACCCCACTGTTACTTGTGGCCTCCCATCACTCCTCAAATCACAGCACAGATACTGCAGTGAGCAGCGACGGCAACAAGTGCCTTCAGACAGCTCCCGTCACAGCGGTGGGGATTGGCTGCTGGCGCTGTTCAGCACTCAGCTAAGTCCTATAGCTAGCACCAGCCTCTCCCACTGCGCCATACTCCCCGGGGATGGTGCCTGCCATGCCCACTCAACAGCCTCTCCATGGAGACTGGGAGGGGGTCTGTCTAATGGAGAAAAGATGGGAAGCGGGTGTGTGTGTATGTGTGTGTGTGTGTGTGTGTGGGGGGGATTAAGTAGATGAACACAACACACTGCAAGACAACAGCCAGGACATTCCTCTGAGAGACGTATATAATGAAAGATAATGGGTCAGTCGTGAAAGGTTCACAGCGGTTAACACAAAGGGAGCAGATTAAAGTGTGGAGAAAACAAATAGATGGGCTTGAAGAAGGGGAAAGTTAATGAGCACAAGCTAGAGGGAACGGTAGGTAATTGGCCCTCAAAAGGAAAAAGGCCAAGAGAAGGAGCGGGATGGGGTGGTGATGACTAGAGTGAATAAAGAAACACAAAGGGCCAGCAGAAGGTGAGCAGGTGATTACCTGGGCCCTATAGGAGGTAATTTGATACACTGTAGAAGAAATGTGTGATTCATCTGGTATATTTTACGCCTTGGAGACTGGAGACATGGAGAGCATGGAGAGTCTGCTCATTATGGACCTTCATCAAATTGCCTTCTCCCACTAGCTCTCTCTTTCTCTCTCTCTCTCTCTCTCTCTCTCTCTCTCTCTCTCTCTCTCTCTCTCTCTCTCTCTCTCTCTCTCTCTCTCTGCCTCCTTCTCCCTCTCTGGCACCGAGCTAATCTCCTCCTCCCAGCTCTGGTCTCCATTACACCAGCAGAAAGTGCTCTGCCGAGTTCTGAAGGCGGTGCGACGTTCTTTTCTTTTTCTGTGCCGCGCTATGCACAATGGAAGGCGAGGGCTCCAGCGGGCTTCTTATCTGCCTCTTAATTGTCTCAGTGCGACAGAGCCCGGGCCGGGCTCTGTGCAGTGCTATGCTGCTCCCACCTCAGGTCGTCTCATTTGTGGAATGAGACTAAAGACCAGGATTTATATGTCACCCCTATTTGCTGCCGGTCAAGTCGGACAGCCTGAAGAATCAATTACTCAGCAGGGGGCCTGCTGGTTGCAACAGTGGCAAGATACAAGGACACGACGTTAGTGAGTTTAGACCAGTAAACCCATGTGAGCAGGAGCTGCGAGAGCTGACACGATATATCGGCTAGGCCAGCGGAGCTTTTTGGAGCGCTGGGCTCCTGCTTACACTGCAGGATTAGCGCTAGTGAAAATGGGCTCTCATCATGAATTGCATAACCTTTCCCGATGGTGTGTAAAGGCATATAGGATAACAATATATGCAAGCACAGAGCAGACATACAGTAAAACACAAACGGGTGGAGAAACAGAGACCGACTTTACCTCTACCTTGAACAAGTGCACCCACGTGAACAGATGGAAGACTGAAAAATTCAACACAGCGGAACTGCTGTCTCTTGACATGTTATAAAATGTTAAGTATTCTAAGAAGAGTTTTTTGATGGCGAGACAGGTGGTACATCATGGGCTAAGGGACTTCATAAATTAGTGAACACATAATCAATATGAAAGGTCTGCTCAAATATTCAGCAATGTGTGCTGAATACATTGCTGTGAGCATGAATCTCCCAGTTGGCGATAAGTGGCTGTTAGAAAAAAAGGGGAAAAAATATTAGTGTCTTCATGTCTTCATCTCTTCATGTCTTCATGTCTTCATGTCTTCATCTCTTCATGTCTTCATGTCTTCATGTCTTCATGTCTTTCGTTTAACACGCAAAGATGGCTTCAGCATTTCAGATTTGGGAAAACCATCTGTTTGGAGAACCCCTTTTTTTTCTGGTGTTCCGCTTATGATTTCAGAGAATGATTTATCTGTGGGAGTGTGTGTGTGACCTTGCAGGCACTACGATTTAAATCGAAGAGGCCCATTTTATTTTGTGCTCCCCATTCGCTGTTTGGCACTGGGCCGCAATCTGTCTTTCTGTGCTGTGCCAATAGGTTAAAGCAAATGGAAACACACATGAGCATGTCTGCCACAGTAATGTTAACATGATGCTGTACATGTGCACAATTCCCTACCACCCAAAAAGGTACCGCGGTGTGTGGCGGCGTCAGCCCGGGTCACAGTGCTGATGATGTGCAGGTCCTGGAACAGAGGCAGACCCCCGGCAGCCCGCAGGTCGGAGGCCGGTCTGCTCAGCCTGTCTGCCCCGGCGATGGTGATCCGGGGCTCGCTGGGCTGCTGCACCATCACCACCGCATCCAGGTCAGTGATGGTGATGCACGTGTCCTCCCCGAAGCACCTGCAGGGCAGGAGGAGGAGGAGGAGGAGGAGGAGGAGGAGGAGGAACACAGACATGAGAGAAGAGGGTGAGATGAACCGTGAAGGACAGGCTGAATTTCTGTCTTATGCAGATTATTACTGTTTCATTTGTATTATTCTGACAATCCCTCATTTTTAGTTTTTCCTAATATACAAAATCCCGTCCTTATGTTAATATCATTCATGCAGTAAAATGGATGTGGCTGAGTGGCAGTATAGGTCGGCTTCAGGCAGGTTCTGATGTGTCCATTCTGGCTAATGAATGCAGATGTGAAAGATTGAATGGTTAAAAACTGGCACATTATTCCAAATCCAGGGACAATTACAGAACTCCCACGGTGTAACGTCCGGGAGCGCATCCAGAGATGCCCCCCCTCCCACTGAACCTCGCTGGGGTGTTTGCACCGGCCTGCAGCTATCCATGTACTCACACCACTGATTGTGGATTGCGTGCGCCTGGGTGTGACTGAGAGTGGGTATTTAGGTGGGGGATTGTTTCCACAGTGGGTGTGTTTTATGTTGGCATGGTACTTTTGCCGGGAGCCTGTTTTTCGATAAAGCATAATTAAAACGCAGAGCGAGAGCTCGTGAGTTTCCTGTGATGCTGTGTATCATTCTTGGTCTGCACCTGCACTCACCACGTCCATACGCTACACATAGGTCAGATATACAGTACTAGCAATCTGCTATCAATCAGTGCTTGCAATTAAAATAGCCTGTGTTTTGTTTGCTGCTGTTTCTTTTTGTATATCTGCCTGTTTGAGTGGCTTGTAATTGGCCATATTCCAATGCACAGTATTCAAAGGCAACTCTTAATGGAGCAGCACATCTGGCTACCTTGCAGGACCTGGGCTAGATAACTGAGAGAGAACATTACCAAACCAGGCACATGCAGTTTACACATCAAAACAAAGAAAAAGGAGACAAGACAAAACAGAAGGGAAAGAAATGCTTGAAAGTGAGGGAGCCATGAAAAACAGCAACCAAAGAGGTGTATTTAGATTTCACTTGAGGGCCTTTCAAGCACACAATCATCTGTCAGCAGGAGGGACATCAGCGCCTTTCTTCCCCACTGAGGCTCCTGAGTGAGAGAAAGCAATAATAACAAGCTTATTTTGTGTATATCGCTGAATAACATGTTTTCTCACTATCTCTCGCTTTGTGGACTTTGCACTGTCAAAATCTTCATCAAAAGTCTGTCTTTTTCGGTTTGTCTCTCTTTCAGTATCCGACTGACACTCTCTCTTTCTCTGTCTACCGCTCAGCTTCATACATAAATCGGTTTGGAGACAAACAGGATTTCAGGGCGTATACAGTAATCTCTCCTTTTTCGCTACAGCAGTGATCCCTGGCGATGTGTGTCGGCTGCGGTGCTACGCTGTTGTTGTGAGCAGCGGGAGACACGCTCGCTGATGCAAGGAGATGGCTGTGTGGGCCGCGCAGCCGTAGCATAAAAGTTATGGCCCCCATCCAATTTAATTATAAAGAAATATGACAGGGGGAGCCTAAAAGGCCGTGGCGAAGATTAGCGCTACTTGCTTTTATTTTCCCGATGCCTGCAGTAATTGCCGTTATTAGGCTTCAGCGCAAAAACACATTTTAATTGTGTTACAGCTAATTAATTAAGAACCCAGTTTATTTGTTTGTGGTGATACTGACCCTCGCGGCGGAGGAAATGATTCTACCGGTTGCTGACGTGGCATGGCGGGAGGCCATCTTTTGGCTCTCTAATTGAGCTGTGATGCCCTACTCCCTGGACGGACTTCTAAACCAACAACTCAAGAGGCAGAATGGCCTGTGTTATCTACAAGATCCTGGACAGACACCAAGCCCGTATAAGCAGAGGCTACTCATCCCACATACACATACATACATGCCCGCGCGCACGCACACACACACACACACACACACACACACAAACGCGCACGCACGCACACACGCACACACACTAAGGCGTAGCAGCCTGTTGTCTGGGTGAAAAAAAAGAACTATATTACAACATTAAGCAACATCTCAAGTTTGGCCATAATTAGAATAATGTATCCTTTGATAATAGGTGTGCCTCTAGCCCCGATGCTTCCCCTCTCCCCCGGCCCTCTGAAGCTCATAGTCACATAAGACACAGACACACACACACACACACACAC
>JAOEHI010054035.1:0-14485 GCA_025447815.1 Percopsis transmontana | reverse complement strand
ATATGTATGTATACATATATACACATGTATACATATATACACATGTATACATGTATATAATTACCCAGCGCATTGAATTTAATGTAAGAACTTCCATAAGGCATCCCCCAGTAAACTACATCAGAATTAAGCAGGTAGGACCATACCAAGTAAAATATACCCTATTGTGAGACTACTTTCACACACTCTGGACTAAAAGGGAACATGCTCTTACATAACTCTGGAAAATGCTTGCAGAATATTGTTAACAAGTTTTTATTAGGACAAAACGTGCAAAATATTTACAAGATAAAATAATGCTAGATATTATCTACAGGGATAGCAAACAATAATTTTTGCATTCAGAATACATAAAGAACAAATAACAGTTTGTCCAATATGTGGGTCTGTTATAGTTCAGTTCTTTTGATGAGGTGTGTGTGAGGAGGGACCCTTGTCTGTAATTACAAAATAATTTCTTCCTTTTTGAGTGATTGCCGAGAGTAGGGGTGTGACAGGGGTAGAGGAGATTCCTGCAAATTATAGAAAAGGGAAAAAACGGGCAGTAAATAAAAAATGACATCTGTATTGCTTCCAGCAGAACTGTAGTGTGCATGACCCAACATATTATAGTGTATGTGTCTGCCCTCTTGTGGCCACACATAAACCCAAAGATAACATTTGGAACTTTAAGTTAAGGAGGTAAATTTTGGTGTGCATTTAATATACAATGATAAAAGTTCTAGTATGCCCTTATCACTTTATTCTGTGATTTTAGAATATAATATAACCCAACAGTAGACACATTTAATTAACCTCATGACTCAACACACAAACACACAGGCTTCACACACACACACAGCTACAACCATGTTCATGTTTGCCCTTTCATAACTGAAATGCTAGATACCTGATGATGCACAGCATCTGAGTGACTCCAGTATATTGGTGCTTGCAAATTTGAGGACACATCTGAAGGGTTCCTCCCTTTCAGTCATGATCTTGTTAGTGTTGTCTTTGAACTTCGTCTCTAGCTGATGACAGGACAAAAACATATATTTGACCCATAACCAAATAATAACCAACTGTTATCCTAAATTATTTGTATTTATCTATGTAAAATTGTTGAAAGTTTTACAGTTTTTTTTTTTAAAAACGATTATACGACTTATAATACCTTGTAAACTGCTGTCTGGATTTGAGGCAATGTCCCTTCACCAAAAGCCTCATGTGCCATCTGAAGTCTAATATCTGCAAGTTCAGCTTGCTCTCTTTCTATGTGTGGATCTACATGAAAAACAAAACAATTTTTGTACTGCCATAAGCAAATACATGATCAAGTTACGTTATATCTGTATAAATATTGGTTATTAATTTGGCAGTTTATTAATATAATTTATGATGAGAAGAACATACGTGCAACATGCTGATTCTTTGTCTTAAGAGGGTTTGGACGTCTGGAGGGAAAAACCTGTAAACAATAGAAACAAAGAGCATAGAATTTGTTGGTACATATTTTGTACTTTGCAGTTGGTTCACCATTCTTTTATTACAGTGGTTCTCAACTGGCTGGCAATTGCTTAAAGTTAGTCAAAGTTACCAGGATTCACACAGGTCTACTATACACCAAATACACTGCCAAAATCCTACTCCCCCTACAAAATCCTCCTTGTCGTGACTACAAGCATGTGCTTTCGAGGGTACCATCCAGTGAATAAAATATGTCAGTAGATGCTCTTTTCACACAATAGTGAGAACATTTATTGGGAAAAAATAGAATAAAAATAACTTCTTAAAAACAATATAAAAATAAGTACATTGGGTTGCTACACTGAACGTAGCAAAATGTTCCGTCTACTGAACAAATGTAAGTTGAAGGTGGTCCAATAACCTGCTGGTTTGATTATTTCCTAAAACGAAACAAATTGTAGAGTAGCAACTTGTAAAAATCAGGATAGTTTGACCAAGCTAACTCCATATGACAAATAATAATAAAAAAAGGTAAGCCATACGTACTTGTTGATATTGTCTCATTAGAAGGTCTCTGATGGCGATGAGCTTTCGTCCACTGAGATTAGCATCCTTAATAGAGCTATATCTTGTGGCCAGAACCAAGGCCTGCAAGACAACAATTTAAGCAAAACCAGATTAAATCTCTCCTATACATATAAAAGGGTCATCTTACTCTTACAATGTTGCACAACTGATCTTATTTTTACCTGGGATAACAGGGGCTTCTGTTTTGAGGTCAGGTCAGTCACAAAGACATATGGTGTCTGAAGGTGGTGAACAACATAAGTTGGCTTGAGGTGATTGGGCCGTGTGAAGCTGTCCCCCCAGGCAATGCGTATCCACACAGCCTCATCTGTGTGCTTCTTTATTTTAATAGAAACCTAGGAGGTAACAGGAAAAGCAGGCTTTTAACAAATTAATTTGAGATGAATCCTTCATTGAAATTACATTAGAGAACTTTATTCCCAACCTTGCCGGAAGGGGGGTGGGGGGGTGGGGGGTGACTGTACCTGTCTGATGAGCTGAGAAAGGTGGGCTTTAAATTGTTCCTTAAACTGGGTCAGTTCTATACAAATGGCATCATCTGGGGATGAAACATGCAATAAATTACATGACAGAAACTATGGCTGCATGATTATGGCCAAAATGATAATCATGATTATTTTGATCAATATTGAGATCACGATGATCTATCACGATTATTCATTGATTTCAAGGGCAACATATTTTAATTGCACTTTCACATTTAAATAAACAGACCACTGCTTTCACTTCCATGTTGTGCTACATTCCTGCTAATGTACAAATCTTTGCATAAAAATATGACTGGTCCTTAAAGTGCATCATCTCCTAGAAGCAATATATAAATAAAATTGTACCCAAAATATACTTAAAACTTAAAATAAATAGCAGCGTAGCTGTTATGGATGTCTTGAGTTGACGCTGGCCAAGGACGGTGAGATAATGCTAGCACTTGATTTAATATGCAGCGGAGTTTTCTATGAGCGGAGCACGCAATTTAAACGTCAAGATCGCAGTCGATCGTGTTCATTTAATTATGGATAGCCAAAACTGTGATCGAGATCAATATTCGATTAATTGTACAGCCCTAACAGAAAAAAAACACTGGAGAAATAACAATTAAATTCTTAGACACAAAATAAAATCATTAGAATTAAAAGCATATTAAAATAAGCGAGACGGATAATGACTGTAGATAAAATTACCGGTACCTACCTCTTGGCTCTATGAGCTGGAGAGCATGCCACATCCCTCGGCTTGGATTGTCAATGGTATCTAAAAAAGGCAGTATAACACAGGCGCTAGTTGTCTGCCGTTTAGTTTAGTAACGTTAATCATATAAACTCGTCATGGTCAAAATGACTGTTACTTACAAATCATCTCGAGTTCTGTGATAGATTTATTACCTATTCCTCTTTCCTGTAAAGATTTGGACATTGAAAGAAAAGATTAATAATTATAATAGTCTACATTAAATACTCACTATTTTATGAGAAAGCAAAAATACAGTTATATTCACAAATACTAACTAAAAGGTAAAGGCATCTTTATAAATATTGATGGTCTCCGGCACTGTGTGGTCAAGTCTGCAACACTGGTTAAGATTGGAAGGGACTGGCAGGAATGCATCATACATCTGAGTGGTTAAATCTGAATTAAACGAAACAACAAAATAAAACAAATAATTGCCTAATGCAGGGTAGGGGTACCGGTAACGTTAGTGTAAATGTATTGCCCAGAGGCCCCAGCGTAGAGTTCAGCCAGGTCCCCGCCATCACTCACAGCATAATGATACTACTCCCGACTGGAATACGTTGCTACGGTAATTCGCTACCCAATTAGATATAATCGACGCAGTCAAGCGTACAACTAATGTATTAAATTAGAATACCACATACTTCACAGAGGGCGAGAAGATTTTCAGTTATCACAGATTTTGGCTGTGTAAAATCGAGCGACTGTTGCTGCTCCATTGTCAAACGACCCCACTTAGTCAAAGATGTGTTCAACATTCGTGTAGGTATCCTTTTTATGAGTCGCTGTAGTAAACATTTCGACGATTCATCCATTATTTATAATATCACCAACCAGATATTGCAATAAAACTACTGGTAATCTGTTAGCTAGCTATTTCTACCAGAGCAGCATCGACAGTATGTAGCCCAATATTCCAAACAAACCGCCTTGATGCTGGCAACACTTGAACCGACCAATCACACGTATTGTGTAAAGTCGTATGCGCTGAATTTTGCGCCCTCTATTGTGTTGGAGTGGTACTTTCCATGGTACGCATATACTGATGTTCTAGTGAAATTGTTGAAGACATTTAATCTTTACTACATTTTATATAATATCTATATACGTCTGTACACTATGCATAACATAATACGTATTTAACTGCCTTTTTTTTAGAAAGCTCTGTGATTTCGAGAAAGGAACTAATACATCCAAACGAAGTGGCTTTTTCCGTCCGTCATGAAATGTCCCACCTTCAGCAAGTCAATAACTGATACTATTGGTGGGTGGATGTTCAAAGTCGGCACTGATTGGCTTTAATGTATTGTCACTGAGGCGATCATTTTGACGTCACCTGCCAAAGTTATGAAAACGTCCTATGTTATGAAAACGTGCTGCTCATGTTTATGCTACTTTTAGGTATGCTCCCAGCATTGTCCTTGCGTTTTGTGTAGGTTATATTGATATTATTTTACGCTGGATGGATATAACCTGCCTTTAAGAGATTGGTTGAGGGATAACGTTATCGTATTTGTGCGGGTGTCGGCTATTTTTACAGGGAAGGCACCTAACGTTACAGTTTTATGAAATTCTATTCCTGCAAAAGAAACGACCAAGTCTCTCTGGTAAGCGTCTTGTTAATCCCAGCAACCCTGTTAATTACGGATAGGGTGAAGTTATTGTACTTTTGTGATATTTTATATTTCATCTACAGTAGGTGCCACATTGTTTCTTCACGATATGCCTAATTTATCAGTGCACAAACCTAATGAGACATTGTTAAGCAGCATGCTCTAGTCTCACTTGTACTACAAAAAGTAATTAACACACGATTTGTGTAAATGACGGGGGTAGGTCTAGATGTAGGAAAAGGGAAATGTATATTTTCAATTTGTTTCAATTTTCTAATAAACAAATATACTTTCTTAAATTATTTTTGACTTTTCAGTATTTCTGGAGTTGTACAGTAAGCCCTTAACTCAACATGCACTCTGACCTTTCGCCTCATCTGCACACAGATGAGTGTAATGAGCTCATAACTCTTTTGAGGCAATGCCACCAGGAGGTAAGTACAATTCACAAATGACCATAGTGGTCACAGTACATACAATACACTCACATACACTGTACATAGTGAAGTTTGAAAGACCTGCAAATGACACATTCTGTACTTAATATTATTATATGTTTGAGGGTGAATGATGAATTAACTGAAACAAGTCGAACCTCGTCTCTTGTTCCCTTCAGCATAATATCAAGAGGTTCTTTGGCACGTGTAATGATGTGGACCGTGCTATGAGGCAGTGCCTGGAGAAAGAGGTAATGAATGGTTTGCCTTTTATAATAAATACATAAATGGGTAGTGTGTATTATATGGCCACTGGAGGGCAGAGCAATACAAAGGTGGGTTCTGGCACCATGCACACAGCCACATAGGCTCAGTGGGTATGTCTATTCAATTACAATTAGGTCATTTAGGAGAAGCTTTTATCTGAAGCAACTTACATGATGCTATTACATGGAGCAGATTGAGGTTAGGCATCTTGCTCCAAGATGCTTACAGGTTGGCCAACTCTGTCTCGAAGCCACAACCTTCTGGCTGGGTGTCCAACATCTAGACCACTAGACTATCCTGCCCCCTATTCTTCGTACAACTGCTTGTTTTCTATTTCAAATTCTCTACCGGTTCTGGTTTATGGCAGTTGGAGACAGAACTTGTTACACACTGCTCCTTTAACTCCAGGACTGTCACTGCATAGATGACTTTTGTGTTTTAATCAACTATTTGTTTGTTCTCTGATCCTCAGGCATCGGCTAAGAGAGAGCGTAGCAGGCAGCATGCTCAGGAAATGAAGAGGCGAATAAAAGAGGGGCCTAAAGAGCAGTTCTGAGAAACTGTTGACCACTTCATTGCCACAGGAACTGGAAGGTGGACCTCTAGTTTCACAAACCCAGTATTTATTCATTTAATGTTGAAAGTCACGACTTAAGGCTTTTATAAGAGAGGTTTCTATAGTACCACTCCACTCCGCAGACTGTGAATTTGAGAGTTAATATACATTAAGTTGGAGTTTTTTTGACATGGCATGTGGCGGAATTCTTGTGAATAAAGTGTTACCAGTCTACTAAATGAAAAAATCCTCACCTACTTTAATTATCTTTTTGTAGGCATGTTCTCTTGGTTACTCCCAGCTCAGTACCAGCTTCACAGAAACAACTTGGTGAAGGAGCGATGGCTAAATCACAGGAGAAATGGCTGGCAAATGACTTGTTTTTATAGTATATTGCCATAGATGTGCCAGTTTTGTTGGGATTTCATTTGTTAAACTATATATTACATATAAAGCTACAATCTAATATATCCTTATGTCACCAAACTGGAAAGATCAAGAAAGCAGCTTAAGTATCCATTAAAATGATTTTTTTTTCTCCTTTGCTCAATACACTAATTATTTAAGGCAATTGTTGACAAAGAATACATCAAAGGCATAGTTGTGTATAATAATTCATTACACACGTTACCTTCTAAGCCACTAAAAGGTGTGGTTCAGAGTGTGTAGGGGATAGACTGTAAACACTAGACACTATTATGAATGATAGGATATGAAAACCACCATAGAAATCAAACAAACATTGTCAACTCATTAGTACATTTTTTAGTTTCAGATAATTATTTCAGTTCACATGAAAGCTATCCAATGACGTGTGGTTTCGGGATGCAAAGTTGAGTAGAAAGAATACTAACAAAAAGCATAGTTTTGATTAGTCTGTGTAATGAAGGCAATGCAAACCATACTCTTACATATAAAATGACTAAGTCAACTACAAAGATGACAGATAATTCCAATAGCGGCTGATTTGAAATTATAAATATATCACCAAACTGCCGTCTTACCCTTATCAGATTTTATTATGAATAATTTTCCAAGATATGTGAAGAAAAGTGGTGAAGAAATAGTGACTCTGGAAAGGGAAAAAAAAAAAATGGCACAGCAGACCCAAAAGGTATTCACAAATAAATACAAAAATAAACTGTGCTTCTTTCTAACAATACTTACAATGGCAATACAAAACATACCCTGAAATATAAAGAGTTCTGACAGGCAACACATTTATATCTACAGTATATTACATGCAATGACAATTGTCTGATTATTCAAAACATTTCTTTTACAGAACTACATTTTTGGTGAACCAAACAGATCCCCAATTACAATATCCTATATATTCTCTGAAACTATCTTCACATGTAGATATTGGACTTCTGCTGCATGACTACTGCATCTCCACCATATTGACCACACACAATTAGAACAGTCACCAAAATCATTACGTCAGGATCAAATAAGCATTGTTACTTCTGTGTGATTGAAAATACATGTTTAAGAACTGCCTGAAAGGAATATCCACATAAGGATCTGATCTTATTATACACTGACCACATCATATTAAAACACAAAAGCAAAATTTATTGATAACTTAAGGCTATGTAATTCACTGTTTTTGTACTACACGCCAGCTTAATAATACACTATGGAGGAGACATATTTGAATATAAAGTGATTTCATTTACAAAACAAACTGCCATTATTGTGGCAGCATTCTTTTCAATATATTCTATTAAAAGAACAAGGAAAAGGCATTGACAAATTGAGGCTGTACAGACATTCATTTATCCTACTTCTAGGACAGGCTCATTAACATCAATGCATCCATTTTGATTCAATTTAAAACTCAATTATGCACATTAGACTGAAGTGTTGACAATAACAGTGAGATAATAGATTTCAACCTGCCAATATATAACAAGATGTATTTTTCATGATGTATTCGATTGACAAAGTGAATGTGTTCATGAGTGAACACTATTGATAAGTCTGTACTGTTTAGGTTTGTATTGTTAAAGAATTACAATGTATCTAACAAATTGATCTTCCATGAACAGCTCCTTGTATTTTGTGGCCAGTGTTTCATTAAAAGCAGTTTCATTCTGTCCATTCATGGATGGAACGCACGTGCAGGTAGAGTGAAAACACTTCTACACTGACATCATGTAGACTTTGGTTATCGTTATGCAAATCCTCTGTAAATATCTAATCTCAAATCAGTAGGCTAAACAAACTATAGTTATGAAGAATGCACACTATATATAGACTTTTTTTTTTTACAACTTTTAAATAAATACATAATAATATATATTATCTTTACTAGCATCTGTTATGAAACATAGATGATTGTAAGATTAACATGACAATTGTGTACCTGAAGAATGTTCTTCAGTGCTGTGATTTTAGCAATCAAGCAATAAAGCATTTGGCCCTTTGCTCTTTGATTCTTTAAGAGGATATGCTCAACAGTTGGACAGTCACAGATTTAACTCACAGTTATTTTTCTAAGTTGACGGTACGGAAAAGTACCTTGTTGGTGAAGGTTGGAAACAGAGCCACACCTGAAACACTGGTCCGTGTTGTTGGGGGAAGGCTGAAAACAAAAAACGCTGAAGGCTTTTTCTTTAGTGGTTGCAGACCACAGACTTGTCAGTAATAATGTTCCTCTGTGGGTAATCCAAGACTTGCGCTGACCATCTAGGGGTTTGGTTTCCAAGGTGCGTGCGATCAGTTCTCATACACCTTGTTCTGCAGGTAACTAAAGAGGGCTTCCAGACCTTTGGTTGAGCACCATAGCTGCTTCAGCATTTGACACTCCTTCTCATTCACCTCCTCCAGTACAGACATCAGAATACTCCTCACAAGGCATTTGGATTCTTCCAGGACCTGTCAAACACAAACAGACAGAATACTTTTAATTCATATTCAAGAGGTCGCTTTGTTAGTATCGACCAAAACCTACCATTGCACTGCACGATGCCATTTCCTTCACTCGAAGCATCACTTCCTGGTTAAATGTGGTTGGCCAGAAGACCTGTGACACCAGACCCCGACTGCATGCTTCCTGTGCAGTGAGCTTTCTCCCACAGAACAACATCTCATTGGCCTGTCATTTGTGTGGGAAAATGTAGAGGTAAATAATTTACACTACAAAAATACAATTTTCAAAACTGAGTTGCAGATCAACAAGATAAATAAATATGTATATTGAGCCAGATACTAAGCTAGCACAGTAATTATAACTACATACGTTATATTTACTGTCTATATGTAATTTCATGTTGCACCGTGGTTCGTGAGAAACAACATTTCGTTCAGTTGTATGCAAATTAATGACAATAAAATTGATCTAATCTGATCTAATATAAAGGAGACATTAAACATCAAACGACATTAAATGATAACAGCGAGACATACCAGAGCTACACCGAGAATCTGGGGGAAGGTGTACGAGGAGCAGCCGGATGGAGTGAGGCGGAGGGTGGCACATGGTGTTTGAAACCAGGCCCTCTCACTGGCCCACACCACATCACACAGGGGCAGAATGGAAGCCCCCAGGCCCAGAGCAGGTCCATTTACAGCCACTACTATGGGCTTCTTGAAGTGGATGAAGGCCAACACAAAGTCCCTAAAGGGATGAAAACACTATAAATACAAACTGAGGATAAAATTTCAGATTCCAGGCTGTAAATGCAGGCGCTCACGATATGTCTGCGTAGCTGTCATCTTACCGTAAAGCATCTGCGATGCGGCTGCTTTCTTTCCTCCGGTCAGTAGATAGACGCCCTATCAAATAGGATGGCTCCAAGCCACTGCAGAAAACAGTCCCCACGGCACTGAGCAACAACAATTTACTGTCATCAGCCGCTGCATTACCCAGAGCCCGACACACTTCCTTCATAATCTAAGAGGAATGAAGAAGAGGTGTGAGTTATATTTTTGTGAAATCAAGTCACTTTACAGTGGGTTTTACAAAAGGATTGGACAAGAAGGGTTTCAAAATAATCGCTAGATACAGAATATAGCCTTTCTGAAAAAAAAATAAAAAATAAATGTGCTATATGACAGATGCATACATCGTTCAAAAGTTTGGGGTCACTTAGAAATGTCCTTGTTTTTGAAAGAAAAGTAACTTTTTTGTCCATTAAAATATTAAATTGATCAGGAATACATTGTAGACATTGTTAATGTTGTAAATGACCATTGTAGTCATTTAGATGATTTTTTAAGGAATATCTACATTGGCGTACAGGCCCATTTTCAGCAACCATCACTCCCGTGTTCCAATGGCACATTGTGTTAGCTAATCCAAGTTTATCATTTTTAAAAAGGCAAATTGATCATTAAAAAAACCGTTTGCAATTATGTTAGCACATCTGAAAACTGTTGCTGATTAAAGAAGCAGTAAAACTGTTTGCCTTCAGAGTAAGATTAAAAATGTAGTGTAGTGTACATGATACACAATAGTATTAAAATAGTATTAAAAATAAGTCAATGACTTTTTCAGGATAAGGTTTGCCTAAGCATAGCATATTAACGACATTAACCACAGACCTAAGCATTAAGAGAAGTCTACCAAATAATATCTTTCCAAGTGTCAATGAGCATGTAATGCCCTTTCTTTGTGCAACATTGCTGGACAGCCTTCTTGTAAGTGGTTGTGTGGAACCTATTCCCCTTCACCCCATCACTGTGGCCCCAGCACACTATCTGCTTTTGAATTTAATCACATTATCAATACTGATCCAAGCTGACCGATCCACGTCAAAGTCAATTAAATTCATGATGTCTCATCAATCGCCTCATCTGTCTTGAGTGTTGTTGCCATACACGATTTTATGTGTGTGTATGTATGGAGTATCAGATTAATTAAGCAAGGTCAATATACACAGAGTAAAGGCAGACCTGCTGATTACAGAATGTGAAGGCACTTAGTGCAGTTTGGAAAAACTGACTTTCACAAGCACTGTGCAGAGGTCAAGAGGACAATGCTAGAGTGGGGCAACCACAAAAAAGTGAATTGTAACTGTATTCAATAGCAACACCTGGAAGTGGTGGGAAGTGTCTGCACCTAAATTGATTTGATAAAGTTGATTTGATATAGTTACAACTCAATACAGTCACGAATGCAAACTGGCTTTGTTGATATATTGTGATATTTTACAATCATTTTCAGACAGAAGATACTGTAGCTATTTCTCCTTCCTCAAACAAGGAAAAGCCCAGCTGACACAGTTATGTACTTTACTTTTGGTTATTAAAGACAAACTATTAAAGAATGGATGTACAATCAGGTTAAATGATTTTAACAGTGGCACTTTTTAGATAATTTGGCTTTGTACTACATCAAATCTGTAATGGAAAAACAATACTATGAAGTCAAAGTGTAGACTGTCATCTTTAAAATAATTGGACAAAAGAACAATGAATAACACCATCATATTTAGTACTAATTGGCAAATGCTTTGCTTCCACTGACTGCCTGAAGTCTGCAATCCATAGACACCAGATGTCTACGGATGATGCTGTGCCAAGTGTTTACTGCAGCCATTTTCAGTTCCTGTTTGTTTCGGGGGCTTTTTGTCCTCAGTCTTGTCTTTAGCAAGTGAAACACTGCTAAACTGGATTGTGGTTGGGTGATTGACCAGTCAAGAACATCTCACTTGTTGGCCATGAAAAACTCCTAGGTTGCACTGACGGTATGTCTCGGGTCACTGTCCTGCAGCGTGGTGAAGCACCATCTATAGCATTTTAAGGGAATTGGTTGGAACTGACCAGATGCAATGATACATTATATAATTCCTCCTGCTGCTGTTGTCAGTTCCAGTGTCAGCCATACATGCCCAAACCATAACACCATGTTTCACAGACGGTTTGGTACAGTATGATTTGGATCATGAAGGGTTTTTCCTGATCGATTCCATCATAAAGTGGGTATATTTTAATTTTTTTATGGTATCTCAGAAATTTGAGATTGTGTTGTGTATGTTTGATTTCGGTTTCCAATACATAGGCCTAATATTGGACTTCAGTAGGAATGACAAGGCTTTAGTCTTGACTTAATAGACAGTCTCAAATACATATATTCTTAATAACACTTAAACGACACGTTCTACTAAACTTAAGAAATGAATCTGTTAGATCTTTGATGACAAAGTACATGTGGTATCCAGCAAAAAGACAAAGGAAGGTGGAAATGGATACTAGAAGACAGAGGTTGTGAACTAAGACTGAACAGCTGACATATACAGTAGAAGTCTCCTGTCAGAGGCAGAGGTGTAAAGCCTGTATGCCCACAGAGGTGACAGAAAAGATTACCGGTTAACAGAATGTTTTACTTAAACCAGTCACAGAGTGCTTGAAAGAAAGATATGCAGGGAGATTTCCAGAGATTTTCTCCTCTGAAGCCTTTCAGTACGCACATCCCCAGAATGCCTTGCTCCAGCAGCTTCAAAGATTTGGAGACAGCCGGAGTAGCCTATCAGAGCTGTGTGAAAAATCCCACAACCAATAAATTTACTCGCACATGGACACATGCAGTTTATGGCGCCTCAATAGCTGTAAAGAACAGACATTAGTGATGTGCTAGTGACAATCCAAGTTGCCCTCTGAACAGGTTTAAGATGTTACAATGCAAGATCTGAGAAATTGTCCACTGGTTATATTAGTTTATATACATTTCATTAATTTCTTAATAAAACAGGTCTTTAAAGTTGTTTATTTTGTCTTTCGAGCTGTCCAAACCCTCTAACTTCCTGCGGGTGGGGTAAAATCAAAGTAGGTCACTAGAAATTTATGCTTACACATTTGTATTGGATCACCCCTAAACATCAATTAGTGACGTTTAGATAGATTACTGACACAAAACAAGAGCTTATTTGCTTTCATTGACCAGCTATGCTAATTCTCTTTGGTAGCTACATGTAGCTGTGTTTTTCCAACCAATTTGATTTACATTACACAAACTCAAAACTTGTCAGTGGCTGTGTTTAATCACCACCATTGTCGTGCTAAAGAGGAGGAGGAGGAGGAAACAGTACGTTCTAATGCAAATCCAGTGCCAATCAAACTCGATAATGATTCACTCAAAATAATTTGTTCTTTTTTTCCAGCACTAATATCCATGTATGCCGGGCTAGTTTACACAGTGTTTATGGGTCCTGGTCTATAGATCCCATATACTGAAGTTTAATGCAGATCTGTCATTTGGTTCCAGCGAAAATTATTTACTTAAAATTATTTATTATGCGTGTTTCACAAAATTCTAAATAGCAAAAAATTAAGCATAGTGGAGTCAAATCCTTGAGACAAATGTGTTTGTCTTTGTATACTTCAAACATCCTGATTTTGCAAGCTGCACAATTTGTTCCACCTTTTATATCAGTCTTCATCAGTCTCCAATTCAATGTTTGCTGTCTTAGAGGAGGTTCCAATGGGTGTCAATCATATCATTAGTACACAGGCACAAGAGAGGCAACGAGCTTCACGCCAGTGTACAGAGTCACTGCTGTGATTTCACAGGAGATTCACCTGGATACCTCAGCTACTGACCTCTCTATCTCACAGCTCCAAAAGTAGAGAAAAGGAAGGGAAGGGGAGGAAGAAAAATCCTATTCCAGCTCTTTTTTTGTATTACACATGTATTGTGATCTGCCACAGGCTAATAGCCTTCATGCCACGCTGCATTGATGCAGTAATCTGTGCAAAAGGAGCCCAGACCAAGTATTGAGTGCATAAATTAACATACTTTTCAGAAGGTCGACATTTCTGCATTATAAATTATTTATTCTAATATTTGGAGACACTAGATTTTTGATTTCCATGAGCTGTAAGCATCAAGATTAAAACAAAAAATGCTTGCGGGAGTAATCCAAAGAAGGCAGTAACACAACGCATCTGGCTAAGTATCACGCTAGTATTTGTAACTCTTCTTTCTCGTTCGCTATTCTGTGTTGGTTCTATATTCCTGTACCAACATGTGCTCGCAGAGCACGCTCTCAGCCCCTACATAGAAATCAATCCAACCTGCTGTACCCACCCCGATCGCCTGCTGCCGCCTTAGTCGTGGCTGGAGGACTGCCAGTCCGCCGTCAAGAAAACCCGAGACCATTTCTGCCTACGCCTCGTTTGAGGCTCTACACGTTCTCGCCTTGACGGAAACCTGGATCACACCGACCAACACGGCGACCCCAGCGGCTCTCTCTTCAGTGTACTCCTTCTCTCACACACCCAGGTCATCCGGCCGGGGGGGGGGGGGGAACGGGACTGCAAATCTCCCCCAAGTGGACCTATAGCGTTCGCGCTCTTTCTCACCTGGCCATATCCTCTTTTGAATTCCACGCTGTCTC
>JAOEHI010054034.1:7500-14487 GCA_025447815.1 Percopsis transmontana | reverse complement strand
ACACACACACACACACACACACACACACACACACACACACACACACACACACACATACACACACACACACACACACATGTGTGCATGCCAGTGTTAGCTGACACATAGGCCTGCACTGTTGTGTTGTCACTGCTTGCATCTGCTCGCATTGGCAGCGCCTTCCGGGTCTAAATTAAAAAAGTTAATAGGAGCACAGAATGGCATTTTTCGTATTGTTTCGTTTTGGGGGACACCAGTGCTCACGTTAAGTTATGTGCTAATAAATTGAGCTTTTGACATACATTTCGGATGTATTGAGATCTTCGTTTGCAAATATGATGTTTGCTAACTGCTGAAAGTGGTGACATGTTATGCACTGGAGTGATAGCTTGCATTTAGCAAAATGCTTACTTTTGACTACATTACGGTCTCGTAATTGACAATATTATCCATTGAATCACGAGTGAATCACAGGCCACGGTAGGGGAAAATATTGAAAATGCCATTCATTTTTCGCATAGGCTAAATCGGTTAGACCCAGAAGTCCTTATTTGGGCACGTCTATTTTTAGCCAGCTAACACCAAAACGACTATAGTGACTGATGTCTATATCTAAATTAAAGTAGCATAAAGCCAGTTGTGAATGACAGAGCAAGGCATTTGTTTGTGTGTTTGTTCTGTTTTTATGTGCCACTCGAAGATGAATATTTTCTTGGAGCTTATGCAACTCCAACTCCAGTAAACATAAAAATAGGACTTGGTTGTGGCATAGGCTATATCTTAGGCTATAACTGATAAATATTTGGCTAGTAGCCTAAAACTGTTTTTTGGATTGCTAAAAGCACTATCAGCACTGGTAACAAAAAAGAATGCAGCAAAATAATTTTGCCACGGCAGTTGTGGACAGATAAACATCATGCTCAGAGCCCCGCCAATAACACATTTAACTATTGAAGCCATACCCCACACAATTTCATATTGTGTAAACATGAGTGAACAAGAGTGATTCTGAGGGGACCACCCAACATTACTATCCCTTATCAGTGCTGAGGAATGAGAGGGGGGCATTCAGTCGTGTTATCTTGGCTACAGGAGGCATGAATACGCCATTTAGGTGACTGTCCATCTTTATGAATATCACTGGGACAGACAGGGTTCTAAATCATTATATGATAGAATCCTTTGGATTACATTTGAAATATTAGGGAATGTGCTAAAAGCATTTCACAGGCTCGTAGTCTGGATCTAGTTAGTAATGTAACGAGATATGCATTAGTAGAACGCAATACTTGCTCCTATCTAAGATCTTTACTGAGAAATTAAGTTGGGTGGGTCAAAAACTATGAAGATCTTTTGCATAACATATAGCATATACATTTATTTATGTAGGGGCGTACTCATAGTGGTTGTACAGCAGGTACGACCTTAAGAACGGAAGGGGGAATTACCATGGGGAATTACAGGCAGCTGGCGAGCGGTGAGTTATAGTCTCACGATCAGGCCGCTAATATCGTTTGTTCTCGCAGCAGGTTGCCGACATTGAAGGGCTTGTACTCCCCACTTTACTTTTTCAACACGTACAAACTGTTCGCCTTTGTATGAGCATCTGTCACACATACCATCTAAAAAGGTATTTAGCCATTTAGTGGTCCCCTATTAGAGTGTATGTGGGTGTTGATAGGCAATTAAGTAACGTTGGCAATGCTTTCCCTAGTATGTGTCTCCCAGTCCAGCTACAACGAACAAGGTAAAAGCATTGCCATGATTTGAGTGCTCAATATTCCCCTACTGTAACTATCATTCCTAATGTGCTGCAAGGTTGTAATTGTCTCATTGTAGGAAACCTGCGCTTTCCCAGTGTTTTCAATTATTTTACGTTTGTACGGTGTCTTACACTCACGTTAGTGAGATTGATAGTCAAGCTGCTTTTACGGGCCTATTTAGTTCACATATTGGATCTACATTGTTGGTGCCTGGGGCAGGGGGCTGTAATATATATTACACTGGTTGTTGGTTGTTTGACCAATTAGTCCCTGTCTGTTTGGGCATCATCCGCGTCCTCTACCAGAGGTTCTTCGCCTTCTAATAGTGGCATGTATAATGACCGCTAGTCCCTTTTTGCATGGACTTTAAAACACTGATATATGTGGATTGTTGTGTCTCTGATTCACCCTTAAGATAATTGGCGTCCACCTGGCCTTACATTGTGGTGCCTTCTGATACCCCCCCCCTGTTATACTGTTTTCAGTATAACACACTCCCTCTCGTGTGATATTGCTTTTATACAACAGTTCTCCAACAGTTTTATACAACAACAGTTTTATACAACCCCTGAATTAGGGCTAGGCATTCTCCTTCCATCTCCTCCTCTCCTTCCTTTAGTTCCCATCCCTGCTACCCGCCACCCCCCCCCACTGACGGTGGCCATTATTAAAAGCTGTCTTGTCAGATATGTCGCTTTGGCTTCGTATTGATGCAACTTCATCACTCATCATGGCTGAGTGCCTTAATTACTGCTGATGGACCACAAACTGGCTGACGCGCATGGACACACATTATACACAGGGAACACAAGGCTCGTCTTAATGTTCGATTCAGAAACCCCACAGGCGATGGAGAGGAGCGGGAAGTGACAAGAATTAAGAGAAGAGGGGAGAGATTGTACTTCTGTGATGCTTTGGACTAATGGATTTATAGGCCCCATGCAATTCCAATTTCATTTCTTCAGTCACTTCGGACTTTTTCTCTTTGAGCTGACCCTTCCGTTTCAGTTGGTGTTGCAGTTTTTTTTGCCCTGTTGCCCTAACTTGATTGGCTATCTGGGAGTGGGAGTGGCAGAATAAGGTTAGATAAGATCCAGAACAATCTAGAAATGTCACACCTGGGGCCAAATCAGAGGAACTTTTACTAAATTACATGTCAGTCTATCCCTTTCAGGTCCCTTCAGACAGCACAACAGACCACACAACAGGATAAACCTGAATTTTACGTCGGGGGACCATGAAGCAATCCTCTACCGAGCCATGTTCAACCACCATTTCACAAGAGCTGTTTCTACTACAGATCTGCCTGAATCATTCATTCTGTCTTGGTTCCCTTCTGTCTCACTGTCTTTCTGGACCTGTTTATCTTTCTATCGTCCTGTCTGTGTGTGTGCCTGTCTTTCTGGCACTGACTCCCTTGCCTCTCTCTATTTTTTCTTGTCCTATTGAAGAAATTGCACCCTGCTGAAAGTTATTTGACAAATGCCTTTTAGGAGACCAGTGCTCCCTTTAGAGTGTGTGTGAAGATACAAGCCCACCAAACGCCCTTGAAACACATAGACGCATATGGAAGCACTTTCTCTTGTTTGCCCATGCGCTTGGCTGTGTTGTGCTAGGGTCTGGTTACGTGCATTAGCAGGTATTTCTGAAGATCCTCTCAACAGCACTTAGCTTAGAGGATCATTGGATACGCTCGCCTAAAACTTATGTTGACATGAATTTATGATATGAACTGTATCTACAAATATGTGAACATTATAAAAATTGAATTCAATAGTAGTAAAGTAGTATTATTAAAGACTGACTGAGAGTAAGTGAAAGTGTTATTTGGTTCTTAGCCCAAGCTTCATCAAAAAGGTTGAAATATGATTTCAAGCAACAGGTAAAAGAACAACATAATACAAAATTAAATAAACAGAATATATTAACAGAAATGTAACAAATTTACAATGTTTTTTTTTGTTGGTGTATTTGCCTTGAAAACATCAGAGTTGTTTGGTCACCTTGACAACAGAATTTCCACATTGATGATACACCATTAAGACATTGGAGAGAAAATGGAGAGCTGTTATTCCCTTTACTAGCTGCTGTGTTTGTCTGGTGTGGCATCAGTTCACTCATCTAAGGTCTCAAAGCATGTGTGAATGGATATTTTGTGTGTAGTTTTATGGGCATGGTCACTGCACAGTGCTGTGTGTGTGTGTGTGTGTGTGTGTGTGTGTGTGTGTGTGTGTGTGTGTGAAAAGAAGATTGGAAAGGCAATTAGCCAACTGTGCTAACGCTAGTCTCACAGACTGCAGAATCACAGTGTTTTACAGCATCATCCAGCGCTTTACTGCCTTTGTTTGTCACGGTGATATACTCTTTGCCATAAAGCACTGATACTGTTTGATTGGTCTGGCCTCTTCACTCCTGTTCTCTCACCCACACACGATTCTCTCTCTATTTCTCTCTCCCCTCTCCCTAGCTCTCTCACTCTCACCCTCAGTGTTTCTTTAATGGCTAGTGTAGTTTTTATGGGTAGTGACTGGCCTGCCCAGGGAACAATACTTAGCTATATATCTCCCTTATCATAAAATCTGTGTTGTTTGTAGGAGTGAGGCATGTATGCATCTCGGCTGCAGCTATTTCAACGGCTACTGCAGCAGCCGTTGATGTCCTTACTGTTTCTTAAGTGTTGTCAGTACCTACTGAACTATAGTGTTTAGAGTGCTCAGCTGATCAGCAGATGGTGATTTGTCTAGACAGTGTGAGAAACCAAACCTTAATCATATTTATTTAAACCTCTGACACAATCAATAGATTTAAATAGGTGACCAATTTATTAAATTGTCATTGTGATCAATCAGACAAGCATAAAGCCTATAAAACACCTGTTACATAAAGTAACTTGAACATCTAATTTATTGTGTATTGCCTAGTCTTGTGTGATAATTATAACATAGAAAAAACAACTAAATATAAACACAGAGAGGCCTAGAAGGACACAGAATTCGTAATAATTCCCCAATCCTATAATAAATAAAAATAACACACACACCTTCTCTTATACAATCCAATCCAGTCCGCCATACGCAAACGACCCCTATGTTTATTTATGCACACGCACACACACACACACACACTGTCCCCTTGCAAGAACTCTGCCTAATAAAGCATTAGGGGTGTATACGCGCCTCTATAAATAAGTCATTTCATCGAGAAGACTTTGCTGACAATGAGCTTACTAATGTTGCTTGTCAACTGGTCGTTGCAGCTGTTTGCTCTGTCCACCATCTGTGATGCCCTCAACCACAAATATGTCAAGTTAGCCCACCCTTTACCCCATTACTTCTGGGCACAGTGGACATTACAGTGTATGCACGTGTGTTTCGATAGTGTGTGTCTAAATCTGTGGTATGTGTGTGTGTGTGTGTGTGTGTGTGGGCGGGGTACTTAATTAATCTCTGTCATTAATAATTTAATCATGGCTTTTTGTTTAATAAACACTTTGGCAGTGATATATTGTTCCTCGGTCAGATAATGTGATTGGTGGTGGAAATGAGCTGCGTATGCATATTGCTCCGACCCACACACACTCTCTCTCTACTAGAGATATTACTGCCGGCTATCAAAGACCGACACATGCACATACTCATGCATGCACGTAAACGCACACACATACCAGGAGGAGGGCAATTACGCTAAGATGCCATAATGATCAGTGATTGATTGAGGCGGGTCTTCCAGACAGTCGTCCAACTAATGGAAGACTATATGAAATGTCCGGGAAAAAAGAGAGAACAAAAAGAGAGAACTGTTTTATTTTAAGTGCATTTATATCAGTGTTACTCAAGCTCAATTTATCAGGGACTTTGTGCCTGTTTCCATGGCCGCCGTATTCGGATGTTTTAGCCAGGGATCCTGAGAGATTGAATTCACGCAGTTACTGGTACTTTTAACCACTAGATGGCACTCTTAGTCAGCACATTCAAGCCATGATGTTGCCCCTTTATGTTGCCTTTCTGCCTTTGGTCCTTTTAATCTTCCACCCTTCCTTCTTTATTCATTTCCTTCTCTCCCTCCATCCTTCTTAACTGCACCCTTTCATTTGTCTTTGCTTCCTTACTTTCCTCTTTGCTTCCTTCCTTTCCTCTTTGCTACCTTCTTCCCTTCCTTCCCTCTTCCTTCCTTGCTTCCTTTCAGCACACCTTTCCATCAACTTTCCCTCTATTCTTCCTTCCTCTGCCTTTTCTTCCTTTCTTTTTTCCATCTATCTTTTATTCCTTCCCTCCTCCACCCTTCTTTCTGCAGCCTTTATGCCATTCCTCATTCATACCTTCCTTCCTCCACCCTTTCTTCCTTGCTTCCTTCATTCCTTCTTGCACACTTTCTGCATTTACCCCACCCTTCTTTTCTTCTTTGCTTCTTTCCTTCCTCCAACTTTCCTTTCTTTCTGCAGCCTTACTGACTCGCTTACTTCTTTCCTTCCAGCACACTTTCTGCCTTCTCCTCATCCTTCCCGGACCCTTTCAGCTATCCTTCCTTCCTTCCTTCCTTCCTTCCTTCCTTCCTTCCTTCCTTCCTTTCTTCCTTCCTTCCCATAAATATTGTGTAGTGAGTGATCATACCAGTGTATGCGTGTTCATGCTATTGGTCCATTAGACAAGAGGAAAGAGAAGGAGACAAGCGTGGTGCAGAATTGTTTGGCCTATTTGACTTGCTAAGGAGAGGTAACAGTGTGTGGGAGTTGCTGGGAGGATTTTGTGTGAAGGAATTGTGTGTGTGTGTGTGTGGGGGGGGGGGGTTATAAAAACAGTTCTACCCTGACTGTGTCCCCTCCACTACAGTATATAAATCTGGTTGGCGGATGGAAAAAGGGGAACCAACAGATTAATATGTGCTAATACATATTTACCTTGTGTCTCTCTCTCTCTCTCTCTCTCTCTCAGACACATGCGCATTAGTCTATGGAGGTTGGAAAAGGCTGATGCAGGGTATGAATTTAATATCCCCGATTACCAGAGTTAATATTTCGCTGAAGAAAACAATAAGTGCATCTCTCCATCCATGCAAAACAATACATTCAGATTTCCCATATTGTGGAAATGAAATATGTTATTCACCATGTGTCCATACTCATTGGGAGAAAGTTCTCCTTTATAACTTTGCTTCAAGCAATGCTGCAAACCGAGCCATTCTTTTATGAAATATTTGAGCCTAGGAGAGTTTAGCGCATATTAACTTTTTTCTCATAACCTATAAA
>JAOEHI010054034.1:0-2500 GCA_025447815.1 Percopsis transmontana | reverse complement strand
GAGGCTAACAGACATGCAATGTTTTGAATATTTTTGCCAACACAGGCATGCATACTGTACATGCATTTACTTATTTTCAGCCCCGTTTTGTCCTTTCATCCGCACCAGGGCAGACACGACCACAGTACGTACAGGTGGTGGTACAAACTAGCGCTTGTCTTTTTAGTTTGAGCTAGTATTACAGCCTTTTCATTTCAGGCCTCGTGAAAAAAACACCTTGTCACACACCGGGAGAAAGGCTGAAAAAGGGAAAAAAAAGAGCAGGGACAGGCATTCATAAGAGACCGTGAGGGAAGAATGAGGGAGAGAGAGAGAGAGAGAGATAGAGAGCGAGGGCAGGTGGAATTAGTTTTATATCCTTCTATCTGATAATGGAAAGGGACATAATTAGACAGAAGCAATCTCTCCATCTTCCCTTTCCTCTCTCTCTCTCTCTCTCTCTCTCTCTCTCTCTCTCTCTATCAGTCCATATTCAAGGTCTTTTCATCCCTCCCTTTGCTTTTCATGCTCCATAATGGCACATTGAGAAACCACCATATCCCCCCTCCTTCGTCACCATCTCCTCCTCTTCGCCTCCATTATCCCGCTCTCTCCCCTCAGACGCCTCCCTAACCCTCTACCTCTCTCTATCTCATTACGGCAGGGCGGAGTGGGGGTAAGGTGGGGGGGGGGTTCCGTAATGGCTGAGGGCCCCGCCGAATGGGAGATCGTAAATGTAGCAAAGATGACATGTTAGGAGGTGACTGGGATTGTGTAAATCAATGGCTTATGAAGGCTGACCGGGCTCTCTCTCTCTCTCTCTCTCTCTCTCTCTCTCTCTCTCTCTCTGCGCACATATCACCGGGTTGCCCAATTCTTTTTATTACCCCCCCGACTCTACAGGCTACCCGCTCTTTCGTTCTGGAGAGTCCCCCCCTCCCACCATATGGGTTTCGATCATGAGGGCCGAGTCGTAGCGTTCATTTTTAGTCCGTCCCTCTCCCCATGTCTCTTCTCCTCTCCTCCTCTCCTCTCCTCTCCTCTCCTCTCCTCCTCCTCCCCCTCCCCTTCTCTCTCTCTCTCTCTCTCTCTCTCTCCCCCCGTGGGGCGAGCTAGATAATGGGGATCAGAGAAGTGTGCGTCTCTTTTCCATTAACGCCCCCTGCAGGTTCATAAACCCAATCACAAATCAAACAAAGGCAGAGCGATGGAGCAGCAGGGACTATAGATTACTGTAGCCAAATCACCAAACGGGCTCCAGTTAGATCGGCTCAGCGGTAACCAGCGCATGGAGGAAACGGGGACCTCCATTTGTATAAATCAGCTTTGAATGTGAAGGGTGTGTATATGTATGTGTGTGTGGGACAGAGGTGCTTGCAAATGCCACAAAGTTAAAAATGTCCTCGTGCTGCGGGGTTGAATAGTCTAAGTGCACACACATGCACACACACTGATTTACTGTGTGTGTGTGTGTGTGTGTGTGTGTGCGCGCGCTTGCTGTGCGTGGCAGAGAGAGGTACATTGTAATTGAATGCTAATGTAACCGAGCTTAATTTAACAGCACAAGGAGATATTTAGACATAAAAGGATTCACAGTGGTTTAGTGGCCGTTGTCAGTGTAGCTCAAGTGACCCCCGCATTCCTGAATTAGTCATTATAATGACCATTACAATGAAGGCTGTAGGCTGTATGGTGATGCTGTAGCATGCATCTTTTTGACCCCCAAGAAGGTGTGTGTGTTCTATAGTCTATAGTCCATCTATGGTAACATACATTAAAATAAAACATTTAAATGATAATAATGCTTAATGATAATAATGCTTAATATATAATATAAAATAATAATAACATACTAATAATTATGCAAGAAAGAAAAATAAGTTATTATTTACCAATCATGGTAAATAATAACTTAGCTGTGAATAAATTCCTGGTCAGGTAAAGCTTATTAAGACACAGGAATGCAGAGTATCATGTGTTCTTTCCATAGGCAATACCATTGATCAAAGATAATTGGAAAGTTCAATCCATCAGTATAGCGTGAAGACCAGGGGCTTTCTATTTCCTTGCAGAGGCGACATTTGTTTATTTATTTCCTTGATTCCTCTATTTGTTGTTTTCCGTTGACATTTGCAGGGTGATTGGAGCTCTGACTCCTAGCCTTAGGACAGAGAGGTGCACGTTAATTTTGCAAGTCATAATTACAGCAGCCTTGTGCAAAAGCCATTTGTTTTGCTTGGAGGGGGTCAGGTAATGTCATTTTTGCCTGGCATAATTCAGTGAGATTTAGCCACGTGCGAAATGAAGTTTTCTGCGATAATTGCACACAGCCAGTCCAAGTTGGAGAAATAACTGTAGAAAGAGAAGCCTGCTGTTAAAGAAAATCTGATGTCCTCTGTCATTTACATTTACATTTACAGCATTTAGCAAAGCGACTTACAATTTACATTTGTCAACAGTTGAACCGGTTAACCACCAGTTTTACAAGTAGATAACATTCTCTAAAATAAGGACAGCATCA
>JAOEHI010054033.1:0-14490 GCA_025447815.1 Percopsis transmontana | reverse complement strand
AACTGTTGACAAATGTACTAATTGTAAGTCGCTTTGGATAAAAGCGTCTGCTAAATGCTGTAAATGTAAATGTAGATGCTCAGAAATTAAGTACAAACTTTCCTACAGTATGTTATCAGTTAAAAGTCCAATGGCCAGCATTCAGACAGAAAGCTAAGGGAAGTAGTGCCCATATACAATACTACTTCATTTTTACAACCTCCTCATCCAACTTTGCCCATTTCCAGTCTGCCCGGCAGCTCACCTCTCACTTGTCTGTTGTTTGTCCACATCAAATAAAGGTCATCATAATAATGATGAAAAAACCATCCAAAAGCAGCTTTATTTTCTTTCCCTATTGGTCGCCCTGGATTTGTGAGTGAAAGCTTCTTTAATGGGTGAAAGAAAAGGCCACAAATCGGGTCATGCTGAGGGAGAACACAGCAATTGAACAGCAATTCACCCCATTAAGATGTACTCAAGTGAAAATATTTTAATTAAATGTTGTTTTAAAACGAGCAACTCTGAAAAAGTGTTTTAAGGAAAATGATGTTGATATTTACTTTTGATGCTGAGAATGAACTGTCCTCTGTTCCCAGTGAGGTATATGCGATCTTTCCTAATTACAATGAGGTAATTTAGCAGACACTTTTATCCAAAGCGACTTACAATTACATGGTGCTATTACATGGAGCACATAGGGGTTAGGCATCTTGCTCAAGGATGCTTACAGGTAGGCCAACCCTTCTAGGGCTCGAACCCACATTTGATTTAAACAAATATATATGTATTGACCTGTGTAAATACAAGGCTGTCTTCACACACTTCACACTATCTAGCTGTATGTGGTCACCAGACCAGCAGTCATAGCATGGTGTGTCTCTGCCTTTTAAATGGTCTTCTTTCTGGTACTTCCTCCATCTCCTTTAAACCCCTCTCTGTTCCCTCGGAGGTGGCTTTGATTGATCTGTACTTTCATTCAGCCCAGCATTTTCAATTTCCAACCCCTTCTCTGGTGTAGATATTCCATGTGCTTTACTAGATCTGACTACCCTTATATTGTTTTTTTTCTGTATTTATTACAGGGCATGGCATCTCTCTCTCTCTGCACCCCTCTTCAATACAGACATAAATCATTTGCCCTCTTTGGGAAATGCAATTTTTTCCCAGCTCTTTTTTATTCATAAACTGGGGACAAAACTACAGTCCAATTAATGAATACTGTACATCATTTGTCATGTTATGCTGGATAACTGATAATAATCTATTCAAGTCATGGACTTGACCCCAACTGTCAGAAATTCCTTTTATTGGGGTATTGTGAAAAATGTCTTCTACATCAAATATTTGTGTATGTCAGGAATGCTTGCGTCGGAGCGAGAGAAACAATGACAGCTAGAGAGACATAGAAATAAAAGGAGCTGCATTATTCATCCGGATTAGACTGCCACTGCTTTTGTATAAATCCGCATTCTAGAGTCGGGGAGAGTAGTGTCCCCTTTTTCCCACCCAGCCAACATCTGTATCTAAACAGCCTGCCCCCCAGCTCAACAGACCTGAAAGCGTGTGTGAGGCCTTATCTCTCCCCGTGCCTCTGATGAGCTGCCAACATTCGGAGGCAAGGTGACAACGAGGCTGCCAAGCTCCCCTTCCTTGCCCAGACCTCTTTCACCAGCCAACCCGCTGATACGAGCTACAATTTCCTGCCTGGGCACTGCTGTGTCTGGTTGCTGGCACGAGCACACCCGAAGTGTGTGCACACGTGGGTGCGTGCACGTGGTGTGCTCTCTATATCTCCTATAGACTAATGTTATGTGCATAAATGGTAACACACACACACACACACACACACACACGCACACACATCTACAAATGCCTTGTTGGTATTTAAAAAGCTGAGACACATTTTACTAGTGCCTTAATAATTGCCTTAATATTTGATGTACTCATGTATGTAAAAGTTCGTTCAAGGGGAGACTAGAGAGGTTTGCGAGGAAAAAAGAACGCATCAATCAGATTCAGAGACAGTTGTATGCTTGTGTTATGTGTAACCCCATAAGATCAGCTGATGTCTGCAGATCGATATCTCTAACTAGTGTAAATAGGTTTAGTCAGTGAGTCAGTGTCATTTGTTGACAGTGTAAATAAAGCATAGTTTGAGTTAAAGCAGGCTATTAAAAGGGTGGGCGGCTTGAGGGGGGAGGGGGGGGAGCGAACAGTGTGAGCCTAGAAGCGTAGCAGGGGGAGGGGTAGATCGGAGTGACAGCCACATTTTTGTAATGCTAGTTTCAGCAACAAGGGTAATTCCAGGCACATAGAGTTGAGTCTCTTTATGAAAGAAACAAGCTGTCATTTCAACAGGCTGAATTTTGGTCAAACATGCTACACTGCAGGAGCCACCGCCTCCCAAAAGTAGAAAAATCAGAGCTAATACTACATTGAATAACTTACAATGGAGTGGACACCTCCACTGTCCTAGTTTTGAATGAATGCTGGGATATTTCTGTTAGTTGAGTTTGCAAGTCACAAAAGGATGCGTCTATATGTGACCTTGACAGTTTAAAGCAGAAGCTACTTGGACAGCGAATGAGGGGGTTAAGCGAGGACACCGGTACATATTGTAAGTACAGACAAGTTCGCTTTTTGAGTAATGGCTGAGATCTCAATAACTATCTCGGGTCAACTATGCTCTTATTTAAATCCCATTCACTTGCCCACCCGCTCTCAGCATCGTATCAACCCACGACCATTTCCCAACATGCCACCAGTGGCGAGGAGAATAAGCGGTAGTGTAGTAGTTATGGTCCCCGCTGGTAGACAATACAGATTGGCCATTGTGAAGGCCAGGTAACACGCTGAAACGCATTGGTAGCAGGCTGAGTGTCACATAATGCAATGTGGATGTTCATGAAATAGCCTACTTGTTCCTGAGGAAAAGCTTAAAAATCTAAAGTGATACTTGATTGGAGAGACAGTTGATGTAGCACAAGAAAGAAAATGCGTCCTGGTTAAAATGCCAGCTAGGATTAACAAAACTATTAGAGTATACAGACAGCTGTATTCTTTAACCTTTATTTGTAAATATTAATATATACATAATACCATTAAGGATATATTTCTTTATGGAACACAAGTAAGAGCCTTTGCCTTTGGAATTGATTAAAGTTTTTATGAATCCAAATATGGATGAGTGAATCCTCACACAGATGCATATTGTAAAGTAGCGCATAGAGATATGAGAGTGCATTGTTGCCTACACTCTTTGGCACCCACACATTCACCAGCTAATATAGTTTCAAATAAACGTGGGCTGTGCAATAAACTCAAGCACCAACACTGAAGCACAAAAGTTGTTTAGAAATAAATCCCACACAAATCTGCACTCTTAACATTAGACAAGCTGTTCCGACATTTTGTCTATATGTCTATATTTCATTGCTCTACTGTGACCCAAACCCAAAGCCCATTGGTTCTGCAGTAATATTGGGCAGGCTGACCCATTTTACAATGCCTCTTCTGCGACAAATATCATTGGTAACATATACATTTGATTTTTAAATGAAAAAATTAAACAATTAAAACTAATAATGTAAAATCCTTCTAAGAGTTAGTACATTTAGACATGGTCGACTTGCTTGCTTTTTTGTGTGTGTATCGTATATCTTTTATAATTCTAATTGTGTTCCTTTTAACATATATTTGATCAAATATGATGGGATTTACTGACCCAGAAGATACTGTTATTGTCAGTACCTTTCATACCACTCAACTGCACCATGAAGGTGGTGCAATTGAGCAGTACGGTGACCTGCAATTTGAGTTTCATACAATTTACAATTTCTGCACAGATTTGAGTGTGCAGATGTTTCTTTACATTTATTTGGAATTATTTATAGCTCCAGTACCTCAGCCAAGCCTGAAACCATATGAGATGTGTTTCTTTCTCTGGTTTCATACAATGTTAAATCCCCTACCTTAAGTTGATTAGGCCTCGGTGGCAATGCCTGTCAATATAATAGCCACCTAGGTGCCAGAAAAGACAAAGAAATAGACAGAAAAAGGCATCTTTTTTGTTTGGTGTTTGGTTGTATGACACAAGTAACGTTGAGCTAGGTCTCCCTATCTTTTCTCCAGTTGGCAGTTTGTTAAAAAAAAAAATTAAACCACGAGCTCAGCTTGTTTGGACTTCACCTCGCTTCTTGTGTGTCTTTCTCCGGCTCGGACTTGCACTCGCCTCCACCCAGCCCTTACATGCCTACAAAAATACATAGTTTAATTATGTTCTTTTTGGATGACATATTAATTGTAATTTAAAACATATGTGGTTGGTCATTTTAAGAAAGACACATATTTGACAGTTATATACAGTAGACAGATTAAATAGCTACAGTATATAGTTATGCAACCAATGTTCAGTATGCCCTACTGGATATACATCACATAGAAATGTGTATACCAGAATGCGCTGCTCAGCGGGGATGGTCACAGTGTGGCTCTCATAGAAAACAGCTCTAGTAGCCTAATAGGATTAACCTCCGCACTCTGAGGCTAGGAGCCAAACCTGAGCATGATGGCTTCTCTGATAAAACCTTGCCACAGCAGGTCACGTTCAGGTGGGGCCGCCTGCGATTAAGGCTCCAGGCTAATGATTAAGGCTACAGTGCTACAAAGTACTACCAGAGCAAGTCTCAAGCTTCCTTGGGATGTAAAGGCCAAATTCTCAACCATTGGAGATTAAACTGATCTGTGAACTCATCCTAAAACACAGTTTTTTGTTAGTCAGCACCTTTAGAAGTCACAGCCTAATTTTTTAGAACTTCTGGTACCCATTGCACATCTTACAGTCCTGGAAGTCGGACTCGCACATTAGTCTAGAAACTCTCCATTAAAAACTGTTCCGGACCCTGTAAGTGAACAAATTCCCAAACATCCTCCAGGTGGGTTGTTCAGTTGGACAGAAATTGAGTGCCTGTTTTTGGAAAATCCTCTCTACGTGGGTCTTATTCTGAAGAATCAACACTTCGTATGAATTTCACATCAAGTTGTTTCTACATCTGAGTCCCAAGGTCTACCCTGCTACATGGGAGGGTGTCAACAGTAACCATATAATCCTTCTAATTAAGGTTGAAGAGAAAGTAATAGTTAAGTAATCTTAAGGGCTTTCTAATGGCATGAAGTGTGCATTCCAACATTTAAAAGATCTATTTTTTTCATGAGGAGAACCTTTTGAACTGTTGTCCACTGAAGACACTGTTAATAAGATCATGTGCAGTCACCATGGCGATACAGAAAAATAAGTAAGTTATAAGAGAGAAGTCATATGCTCCTCAGTTAAACCAGTGAAGCAGTGTGAGGAGTGTGGCAAGTTGAGCAAAGAAGCAGGTGGAAAACACAGGCATACGAGACACACGGCTGGCTGAAGCGAGCTTACGCTTGGTGTCTTTAATCATACAAACAAAAGAATGGTTCTCTCCATTTTACTGCTGCACAACTCATTCTTTCCTATGCAAGACAAGTAAATCACACCTGCATCAATGACTTTGGTGAACGATTTGCAATAATGGGCGAAACAAAGAAGTACAGAATAAAGGATAATGTAAAAGACGGAAGTTGGCAAAAAGATAAAAACCTCAAAGAGGGCTTGCATGGTCATCAATACATTTTCCTGTTAGATCCATTTATTTTCTCTCTGTGGGATGTTCAGATTTAAAGTGGAGGGTGAGTAAGAGAATTCAAGAAAGGGGTTGATGCTATTGTGTGGCAGTAAACGCGGACAAAGCAAAAGAGGCGTGAGAAAGAACAATTACTTAAAAATAAGCGTCAGCTGGAGCCTAGTTTGTCCTGCCGGCTCTTTAAGCAGACAACAAACCCTCTTTAATTTTGCAGCCATTCCAGAGAGGCGGGAACAGATTTATAAACATTGGCCATATGAAATTGCACAAAGCCAGTCTCTGCCTGCCAAAAACAGCAAGACAATCTCTTATCATCACTTAAACATTAAATTGTGTTAAACAAAAATAATTTTGAAGTGAATTGTCTTGAACGTTTTTTGTATTGCTTATGTAAGTGTTTTAGAGGATTTAAAAAAAGCAAACACACTAAAATGGGTCTTCTGAAATAATCAAGTGATTGCATGCATTGTACTCATTCAATTAAATGTCAACAGGTATACAGTATTGCTTTTATTTTATTTTTATTATTAGTATTATTTACTTCCATTTTTGGATGTGCATTAAGGTTTCCATATGTATTTATGTTGTGAAGCACAGATTCATTATTCATACTTTACCAGTGCACACTTTGAGAGGTCAGAATTAAAAGACTGTGAAATTAAAAAAGAAAATGACCCATTATGATTAGACACTGTCTTCATGGGCGGTGCTCTCTTATTAGGGGACAGAGGGGGATTAAGGTATCCACAAGACCAAATTAAACTCCCTCAAGTCCGTTTATGCACTGCTGAGAGTTAAGCTAAAATGTCATCAGGGGAAAATTATTTAATCAGGGCCGCATGTGTCTTTATTACATGTGGTACAATGCAGTGGGTTCCATACTTGGGATGGCAAATTTCAGTCGTGCAACCAGGGACGTGCAGAGGGGTTGGTTCTGGGTGCTCAAGCACCTGCCCTTTTCCCCAAATGAAACAAAAGGGCCCCTCTCAACATTAATTTAAAGTTAAATATTTCAAGCCTTTTTTTAATCTTGATGTTTACGGCTTACAGCTCATGTAAATAAAAATCCAGTATCTCAAAATATTAGAATAAAGAAGAAATAATACAAAAATGTTGACCTGAGAAGAGCAGAAAGTGTAATTTTTTTAATTAAATTAAGGAAAAAATGAACTTTTCCATGATATTCACATTTTTTGAGAAAATTAGAAAGCTCTAGAGACCGTTTTTTGGTGAAAACCTTGTTTATGAACGGGTCTAAAAAGGAGCATTCCCTCGCGTAACGGGGTGTCTAACTTAACTAGGTTGACCCAAATTTCTAGCTGACCTGATTGTCATATGTTTCATATAACTGTTTCTTTCCACCATGTTTAAAAAAATAATCAACTTGATTACCCAAATGTGAATATCTAATGTACAGTATATAATTATAAGGATGTGTTCATTCCATTCATTCCTGACTAACTAGCATTCAAGTGAGAACACACTATGTGTGTGTATTACAGATATTTTTATTAAAGATATTATTTTCTAAAGCGTCTATTACTGTGTGTAAGTCTTCTGTAGAAAGGAATGTGTGTGCGTATATGTGTGTGAGGAGAGGACTGCGTGCGTAAGCAGAGTAGTAATTCACCACAATCGCTCTGGCACTTTGGGCCTAGAAAAAGTGAGGTTTTGCAAAAACATAGATTACTCTGTTACGGTTGGTGTTAGAAACGATAAAGTTTCCTGAACAGTCCTAACTTTCTTATTCCGCAGACATCAAACATTATTCGTATTCTGTTTCTATTTCTCTGTATTTAAACCAATGTCCTTTAAGTGTCAATTGCAAGTTTTACCTGTAGGGAAAAAAAAGTCACGCAACAGCAGACAAAACAGATGCTGGTCAGGGTGGGGGCCTTTGGAGGTGTCACCACTCTGAGGTTCAGAGAAAAGGAGGTGGGGGTGCGTTGCCTGATCAACACTCTACATATGAAAGTCGGACAATTTCCCTGTTTATTTGCCCCAGTCTCGCCCTCATACACTTTGATGACAAACGTGTTGCTATGCAACATGTTATTGTTGCTATGCATTGCGCATTGCTTCCCACTCTATAAACAAGCAGCCACGAGCTTGCTTGCTATTTTAATCATTGCGGTGGGCTATTACCAGCAGTTTTTCTGTTCATGGAGCCACTTCAAATTTAACGACAGTGGATGTGTTCGTAGGTAACGTACACAACAAAGTTTGTTACATTTCCACCGCAACATACTAAGTCCACTTTCAAAACTCTTCACTCAGCCAGCACAAAAGCAGTCTATGTGGACCGTCATTTTTCATTGCTTTGGCACATAATGCATTCTCTGACTACAACTGTCAAAATTCATGAACTCTTTTCTCTTTCAACCACCCAAAGTATATATCTACAGCACATTTTGCAAATGTTTTCATAGCTACTCTTTAAAACTGTTAAACTTGTATGTAATTATTTCTGTATTTCTGCTCTAGGACCCAACAGTTATCTCCCACAGGGTTCTACCCACAGGCAGAATCTTCACTACAGAAAACTGCAATTGTATCACCAACAATGTCATAAAAGAGAAGAGAAATTCTAGACAGGGTGTTAGCAGACAACAATATATTTTGATTGGTTGGAAGTGTTCTGAATAACCCTTAATGGAGGTGAAAAGGGTATGACCACAGTCCACATGATCAGATGTCCATCCTGGAAGCATTAAAAATGGATGCCTGGACATATCTCCAGAGGATTGCCAGTGATGGATGAGGCATGCAAAGAGATTCTTTCCGAGATGTTTTGCAAGAGAGAACATAAGGTGTGACGTGGATAAGAATTTGTGGAGACATTCAGGAGACAGGCTATATAATATCATGTTTAAATATATCATGTACATAAATATTTTGGTGGATTACTGTAGGTGCATTTTGGTCAAGAAATGAAATGTTGTGTCTAGTTGATTATAGGCCTAGGTAAAACAACTGGGTGAAAAGTTATGAAAAAATGGACTCAGTATTGAATAATTCATCCTAGCGATCATAAAAAACTGTGAGCCTACACCAACATGCATAATCGGCATTTATCTTTTCCTTCTCTGTACCTAATCAAGCTGTTATTTCTTTTTGATATTGAAATCAAGTAGTGCTGAGAGTACATTTAAAAGAGAACATTTAAATGGGAAATTCATAGTTTTACTGAATTGGATTTTCCTGTAAAGATGCTGTTGGATTCATCTTGCTTAAAAGTAAAGCTGACTTTTGTTGTTGTTGTCATTATTTCTATCAAGGTATAAACTAAATACCAGTAGTCTCAAATCATAGTCTATGTCCTCTCTGTATGACAAGATGGAAATGTATTCATTGTTTCCCCTTGAACATGTGGAATGAATGGACAAAACGGCTAAGATTCCAAATATGTCTGATATTAGCTAGATGGACAATTGTCAGTAGGAGAAAATCATTGCAGGTTTTTCTCATATGCCATTTGTTTTGTAGAGTCCTTGTAATGGCAATGGTTCACCAAAGGTCTGTGAGCAAGCTATCCCAACAAGAAATTCACAGAGGGGGAAGAAAATACCAGAGCTGCAGAACATTGATCCTTTTGACCCTGGACCCCGATGTTTGTTAAGCTACATGAGCTGTGGAAATCATATCAACTTTAGTAAACCCCTTGACCGATCTGGATGTAATATCATCAAATATCAGGCTTCATTATCTATCTCAACTCAACCAATCAGTTCAATCAATAAGAGGAATTTTGTAAAAATACTCAAATGTGATGTATATTGTCGATATACAATGCAACCCAAAGGTGATTTAAAATAAATCAATCATTAAATACAGCAACTAAATGGAATACGCCAGCTTGTGGAACTTAAAGCCCTACAGTATCTTCATGGGGGCACCAAGCAGTATGATGAGATATTGGTGGGCTATCTTTGTTGACTTAGCAAAGTGTATTTTTTTATTAAACGAAACGAAATGGGAGTTCCATTGAAATAAGGTGAAGCGAGTGTGGAGGGGTGGGCGGGGTTTAGCCAGGTCTGTGAGTGGGAGAGGAACTGCTCTGTGCTAGGTTGCTTAATGCCTGCTGCTAAGTGCAAGTAAACGGTTCAGACTTTGTCTGCCAGAACGAAACCCTGCCTGTGAACGTGTTGGTCCACGACAGTGAGATTTAGGTATTTTCGTGACAATTAAATTATTGTGATGCAGCTAAATAACCTATTATATTTGGAATTTAGAAAAATATGCAGTTTGTGAAGCACAATGCAACAAAGTAGCAATGCCACTAGGTTGTGCAGTACTGTTCTCTCCACAGGAAAACAATGGCTAAGCCGGCGCAGCATTAAGTATTTAAGTACAAGGTGCCCCTTTAAAACCATTTACAGTACCTACAAACACACGCATTATATTAAACCCTTTCCAGATGTCAATCTTTTTTGGCAGTCTTTGTGACGACTACTACAAGTGAGCTTAGAACACCATTATTTACTTTTTAAGTAATCAGCCAAACTCAGAGAGATACTTTAACAGACTGCATAGTCAGCTTTGGCTGTCAGCCATGTAAATACTGGCAACTGCCCCCTATATTTCTTGGACCAAACACCGAACACGGCATGAATACCCTCCATGGCTGGAACATCATGCCATGTGATTCATCAGTTTTTAATCAGAATTGTTTTGGAGACAATCACGTTGGCGGCTCAGGCTCAGGCCCCTCACCCCCACCCCCTGTAAGAAGCTGCTGTCCTTTTTCTCCTTCTCAGTACACGACAAAATCAACACTGGGTTCCATTGTGTGTCTCTTTATATCGGGTAACAGCACAAGGTAATGTGGGCAGATTGAACAGGAGTTAGGTTTCGCCTTTAGAAGAGGAAGCTTTTTGTGTACTGTCTTAATCTTAGTCCTTGAGTCATGCCCCAGCCTTCTTAACTTACTTTATTAGTCATGCAGACATACGACTGAGTAGAATGGTGAACCCCTTCCAGTGACTCTCCCAGATCCAAATACACAGAGGTCATATTAGTATTGGGAAACCAATGAGCTCTCAATACTAACTTCCGTTTGTTCTCGCAGGGATGGTGTACAGTCCATCTTTGAACTTTTAGGAAATTTGACTGTGGAAACACAGCAAACAAGATACTCCACAAGGGACTATCGGTGGCTCAGGATGCTTGTGTTGTGTTTCTGTCGGCACATTTTGAGATTAAATCAACAAGTTAACAATACGATATTCTCTCTTCACTTCCTGTTACAGGAAAGTTAAGGCTTCCAAAGCAAAGGAAAAGCTCCCACATCACCCTTTCTCCTCTACTCAGCTTTACCGAAATTCTTTTCATTCTCTGAACTCATGCCCCCTCCAAATGAACACAAGCCCTATATTTTACCTGACCGAATACAAGAACACGTTTGAGATTGGCAGTGCTGTAATGCAAATCTAACACTGTGGTCACGAACGCCATGCTTATCTTTGCTCCTTGGCAATGACTGAGCTGATTGTACTGATTTCCCAGAGTAACCAAGTCTCCCTGAGACTGAATTGAAAAAGCAAAACCTGGTTTAAAACACGTATTTCATTTATGTCAATGTTGGCTTTATTTAAAAGCTAAAGGCACTGGATTTACTAAGAATTAGTAAGCCATAATATGTCTAAGCATGGCTGAGAATGGACTTGTGGTTGTTCTTCATTCTGACATCCTTGCTTTTAAAATAATGTATCAACTGCATTTAACTCAGTGAGTACACAAGCTGGAGTCACCATTGCCATGTGACAAGGCTTACATTTTAGGTCTTGTCTATACCCTTCACGCCCTTGGCAGAGAAGGCCAACCTGTCATTTGCATTAATCAAAGATAAAATCATAGTCAAAACTGCCAGTTTGTAACCCATTGTGTTTTGATTGATTAAAAATATTAAATTCTAATATGTGCATGTTTCATTGAATTTACTTCTAACCTTTAACACTAAATATTCAGACCTTGTTAAAATTGCCGCCAATTTAAAGCCATGCCAGTGTATTTGTTGAAAGTAATGATTACCCCAATACCCCAATGTTATTCTAAGGCTATCTAAAAAGAAAAAAAGTTACTTAAATACTAATTATCAAACCCAGTGTTAGTCATTCCAGAGATTACATGAGGCTATATTACTTCCTTTGCCCATGTTCATGAACATGTAAGCATATCTATTTTTAATTAAAGAAGCATGCAAGAATTGTAACCTGATAATTGTGTGTATTGTCTGATGCAGTAGCTTAAAGTTTAAGGCTAAATGTAAGGAGTGGCGAGGACAGAGTGCAGGTGCAGAGGCTGAAGGAGACACGAGGAGACGGTTTCCCACGCCCGTGGTGGCGTTTTAATAATAGAAGTTCTTCGAAACAAACCATTTATAGTAATCCAGAGCAACCGTAAAATGCGTGAATACTCAAGTCACCATTGAGCAATTACCGACAACTCCCCTCATCTACCCTCCCGCTGATATAGCCGCCAGGAGGCTAGATGAGGGAATTGAAGTCAGGTGTGTGTGGAGATCATGTGCGTTGGAGAAGTGGACGGCCGACGGACGGTGGCTTAATACAGTGGCGAGCTCGACTGGGGAGGGGCAGCGCCTGCCTATGTTACAGCACCCCCCCCCTGGGTGCGTCTCTCGTCGGTGTTGGGGTCTGTCCTGGGGTCATTTACCTTCTGGGGGACTCTAAATGGCCCCACATACCGGGGACCTAAGTTACGGCAGGGCAGGCGGAGAGGCAGGTCCTGGGACGATAGCCACACCTCGTGCCCTGAGCAAAAGGTGGGTGCCTCGGAGCGTCAGCGGTCTCTGCGCTCCGGAACCACTCATCCACGGCTAGGACGTCGCTGGAGGCCCTCGACCAGGGGCAGAGCGTATGGGGATGCGGACGGCCGAAGACCACCTCGAATGGGAAAAGTCTGGAGGATGAGTGGTGGTGGGAGTTCTGGGCGTATTCTGCCCAGGGGAGCAACCGAGCCCCCCCTCTCTCTCTCTCAGGTACCTCCTCAGCTCTTGCACGGTCCGTTTCGCCCTGCCCGTTCGCCTGTGGGTGGTACTCAGACGTGAGGCTGGCCACAGACGTGAGGTGAACTGGGGACCGCGATCGGTGACGATGTCCTCCGGTAACCCATAGGTTCGGAAGACCAGTTAGAACAGTACCTCAGCGACTTGGAAGGCGGAGGGGAGACGGTGGAAAGGCAGGAACCGGACCATCTTCAAGAACTGATCGACGACAACCAGGACCACCGTGTTCCCCTCGGACGGTGGCGATGTCCAGGGTCAGGTGTGACCAGGGCCGCTGAGGTTCTGGGATTTAGACCAGCTTGCCGGCAGGAGCCGTGCACGGAGCGTTCGTTTGAGCACACACCGGGCAGCTATCCACGTAGGCCTTGTGTCTCGATCCAGCCAAGGCCACCAGTGCTTCCGTTTGAGGAGGGCTCCAGTCCTACTTCGGCCCAGGTGTCCATTGGTGACACATGCGCCCAGGCCAGGAGAAGCTCCCTCAGGGTTGCCGGCACGAAGGTCCTCTCCGGGGGGCATCCGGGGAGCGCAGGTTCCCTCTGAGCTGCCCGGCGGATCTCCCGTTCGATGGCCCACTCTACAGGCAGGATGGTGGTGGGTTCTTCAAGCGATTCCTCAGGCTCGAACTGCCCAGATAGAGAGCCCGCCTTGCAGTTCTTGGAGCCTGGGCCAAAAGGATGGCCGCATCCCGGGAGTGATATAAAGCGGTGGCCCAGTCCAGAGCCCGACCAGAGAGCAGGGACAGTGCGTCCGGACCCGCTCTTCGTCGGACTGGTGGAGAGAGTCGATGTGATGATTGAGCTGGAGCAGGAAACCAGCGAGCCGCCCCGACGTGCTAGGCGAGCGAAGCCGTCTGGGGATGGCGAAGACCAGTCCGCTCCTCGCTCTGCTGCACTCATTCTTCCGGTGGGTAATTCTGTAACGAGTGGCGAGCGATCAGGTGCAGAGGCTGAAGAAGACACGACGAGACGGAGATAGCGTTTCCCACGCCCGTGGTGTCGTTTTATTAATAGAAGTTCTTCTAAACAAACAATTTACCGTAACCGTAAAATGCGTGAATACTCAGTCACCATTGAGCAATACATAATCTCAATATTGAATGTTATCCTTCTAGGATTATTTTACAATTATTACTTTCATAAAACAGACAAATCAGGAGCATTTTTTGGCTAAATACAGCTCTATAGGTCTTCAGGGCAAGTTTCAGGTCGGAAGTCACTTCCGACCCCTTATTGCTAGACTAACAAGCCAACAAAATGACAGTACAGCAGCAACGCACTAAGCAGTAGTCGCAAGGCAGCTGTGGTCGCCCAAAAACAACATATGTATACAACATCAACCTGTGCCAACTGGAACTGGTGCAAAATCTGCACGTTCCAATGATCAATGAACAATACAGCATTTTTATTCACAGTTGGCTACGCCAGTTTGTTAAAATTACAAATATAAATGGTTTGTGTTTGTTTTAAGTTGTGTTTACTCACACATGATGGTTCAGTAAAACTTTACAGTACAAAATTATAAACCTAATGTAGTTCATTTGTAAGATTGAGCATAATTTGCAAGATTTAGTCCCACTCAAAAAATCTTTACAGGTTTAACACTGTCAGTGAAACTGGAATAAAAATGATGAGTAATTTCAGTTACAACAAGTGTAGCGCCATCTTGTCCTAGTGTAGAATGTGACGTCATGTGGTCGGTTGGCTTGAAAGTCCTAGCTAACTAGAACCAAATTAAGTGGCTGCTGATTGTGTTTGTGTGTGTATATATATACAGTGTATATATATATATATATATATATATATATACAGTGTATAT
>JAOEHI010054032.1:1727-43686 GCA_025447815.1 Percopsis transmontana | reverse complement strand
CTTTCTGTCTCTCTCTCTCTCTCTCTCTCTCTCTCTCTCTCTCTCTCTCTCTCTCTCTCTCTCTCTCTCTCTCTCTCCTTAGCTAGAATGGTCACTGGATAAGGGATAAGAACTGAACTAATTACAGTTAGGTCATTTAGCAGATGCTATTTTTTTAAATCCAAAGCGATATGGGTTAGTCAACTTGCTCAAAGGTGCTTACATTTAAGCCAATTCCGGGGCTCCAACCCATGACCTTCTGGGTGGGAGGCCCAGACCACTAGACTATTCAGAACACACAACGTTCAGTGCTAATAACTAACCTTCTAAAAAATCTTTTCCTGTCTATTTCTCTCTCTCTCCCGTTGTCTCTCTGTCAGACACCTGCTGGGGACGTCGGGAGATGACCGCATGCTTAAGACTTGGGACTTGAGGAGAGTGTATGAGCCCATTAGTGCTCAGAAACGTAACGTGTCCACCGAAGTCTCTTGGCCACTGAAGTCCCCCGGCCTCTTCACAGCCCAGGAGGTGGCGTACGCACCGTAAGTCGCACTCTTGTCTATCTGTCTCAGTATGACTATCGTTTTATTCTGACTATTAATTGTTTGTGGTCGTGTATCGCTGCATTCCTTCTGCTGTGATTGTCTGCCACGCAGGAATGGTTTGCATGGCGTCCACTTCTTTGACAACAGTTGCTATAACGCCCGCTCAGTGTTTGCGGTTCCCAGAAACTCTACAGTGTGGGTGAGTGCTTACCCCATGCCTTCCAGACAAAAGTTAGCTATTTTTTTGCATTATTTGTTTGCTCTAGTCGGGCTCCCAGTGCAACATGGGTCAGCTATGCTAATTGAGTTGATAATTAATTTAATTTTTGAGTAGTTAGGGAGAGGAACTGTTACATTTATATCAAATTGTTAATTGCTGATTGGTGGGTTTGTCTGTCATTCCAGTCAATGTCCTACACTGATTGGTTGAACGGCATAACAACGTCAGACATGCTTGGTGAGGTGATCTTTGCCCTGATGCCAGAGTTAAAGGGCAGCTACAACGTCAAACGGACCATAGAGAGACGTTTTGTAAGATTATTTATTTTTTTCCCTTCCTATTTAATTCAGTATTTATTCAACTGTTGTTTTTATTTGTTTCTTGTCACAATTTTGTCACAATTTCGAAAGCATGTTTTTAAAGATACTATAAAAATGTAAATATATTTAGGCCTAAATAATATGCAATGTTATGTGATATATTAACGCTACTATCTTGAACTTTCCAGAATATTTCATTTAGGCAATACCTACAAAAAGCGTATGGGTTGGCACGCTAGTGCAATTTTGATACATTTAATTCTACCTATACTCTCTGGTAGACAAACCGCTTTAAGTTAAACTGAGCATAAGCAAAGAGGATTGTGGAGACCCACAATAATGTTGGTCTTGTTCAGGGTTAGGCTTGTCCTAGGGCACACACTAGTTTCAGACAAAATTACAGGATGTTGAAATATTGAATTGAATTGAATTAACTCTATCAATACTTCCAGTAGAGACAGTGGGGGCGTTGAAGAAAAAAGGAGGGATTATTTAAGGAAGGAAGTTAGAGAGTTGAAGGTTTAGTAAAATTTCAGTATTGCAAAATGTGGTTATGAAACGAGGATCACTCACATAGAATTGCTTGGTTTCTCCCAATAAATCATGATATATAGCCTATTTTGGTATAAATATCAGCCTAATAATGTTAATACAATTTTGTAAATTCTTCTTGCTTTTAATCAATCTCCTTAGTGTGCGTGAGTTGAACCAATTGATGTGATATGACAATAGCGGAACAACCAGTGCCAGTCCTAGCACATTTGATGCCCTAGGCAAGCTTCACCCCTAGTAAATAGCAAAATAAAACCTTTACAGCTGTGTGATTAGCTTTGGCTGTACAATGTAAACATAAGCCTATAGGCTATGGCTGCAGCTATAACACAGTCCAGAGTTGTAACTAAACCTTGACTGAGAGACTAGATAATCATTGTCTTGTTTTAAAATGATGCGCGCCTATGAGGTGTGCCATCACGCCCATATATTGTCTGGAATAGTCCCCACAGAAGTTTCATGTCGTGCACGTGCATGTGCATATAAAATCATGTTCAAGAAAAATAGAAGGATGTCGTAAGTCGCTTTGGATAAAAGCGTCTGCTAAGTGACCTAATTGTAACTGTATAGTTCCGCTTCATCCTCTCACCCGCTTTGACACGAGGGGGAGGCGGGGCCCTACACAACTTGACTATGTCAATTCTTAGTTGGGGACACCCCTACCTCAGACATGTACCACAGGGGCAGGGCAGGATAGTCTAGTGGTCTAGGTGTTGGACGCCCAGCCGGAAGGTCGTGGGTTCGAGCCCCAGGGTTGGCCTACCTGTACTCATCCTTGAGCAAGATGCCTAACCCCTATCTGCTCCATGTAATAGCCCCATGTAATAGCTCCATGTAATAGCCCCATGTAATAGCTCCATGTAATAGCAAGTCGCTTTGGATAAAAGTGTCTGCTAAATGACCTGATTGTAATTGTGTGAGCACTAGAGGACGCCAGGCCTTCATGCCACCCTCCTGGAGTCTGGGGCAGGATAGTCTAGTGGTCTGGGCGTTGGTCTCCCAGCCAGAAGGTTGTAAGTTTGATCCCCAGAGGTGGCCTACCTGTAAGCATCCTTGAGCAAGATGCCTAATCCCTACCTGCTCCATGTAATAGCACCATGTCATTGTAAGTCGCTTTGGATAAAAGCGTCTGCTAAGTGACCTAATTGTAACTGTACCACTGCATTTGTTACAAGTTGGCGCTCTTTTCTCCTGCCTTCAGCCGCTCTACTTCACCGACATGGTGCCTTACGACACCACCAGAGAAGAGGAAGGAGTAGAAGACAAAGACAGCAGTCAAGTAACGGATGGAGGGGAGAATGGGGGAAACGAGAGCCAAAAAGGTAAGGCAGGAGACGTGGAAGGCACGAACGGCCACGCCGAAGAGGTGGAGGGCAGCGGGGAGACAGAAAAAGGACCAGAAGAGGAGCAACCCAGCGGCAACGGCCTGCCTCACAAACTGCCCACATACAATGACGCTGTTAAGAAGTACTTCCTCCACTACTACGACAACAACATGGTGGGTGTGGCAATACAGATATAGCTACTAGCTAATTTCTATCTGTAGTCCCTATGTAGTGCATACATTATGTGTGTGTGTTGTGTATGTAAAAGCTTTACACTTGTATGTGTGTGAGGCTTTCAGTATTGTATGTGTATGTGAGAGGAAACACAGTAGTCTATAGCCCTTTTTACACCGGCTTTATTCCTGCTTTATTCTGTCTCAGTTGTATGTGTGTGAGGCTTTCAGTATAGTATGTGAATGAGTTTGGTGTATGTGTATGTGAGAGGAAACACTTTTCAGTAGTCTATAGCCCTTTTTACACCGGCTTTATTCCTGCTTTATTCCGGCTCACTTGTATGTGTGTGAGGTTTTCAGTATAGTATGTGAATGAGTACGGTATCATATGTGTATATGCATTGTAATTCTGAATAATGTCCCGGACGGCCCCTCGTGTGTGTGTGTGTGTGTGTCGTGACTCACACATAGCTAAGCATTTGATTCAGTGTCGCACCCAAGTTCAAGTTCTCTCTCTTTCTCGCTCTCTCTCTCCCTCTGTTCCCTCCATCTGTTTTCTTGCCCTCTGCCTCACTCTGACTCCTCCACTACTCTGTACGAGACATAGATACACACTAGCCTTGTGCGTCTGTAAGTCACAGGCCACCAAGCACGAGTGTAAGGTTGGCCGAGTGGCTATAGCACAAAACTGGGACAAAATCCAATTATGCAGTAAATGTGTATTTATTTACCAGGGGAAACCGACAACCCTGTGAAAAAGAAAAACTGACAAAAAACAATACAATCTCCACTCTGCACTAGGCAATACCCCTTTAACCTTAGGGTTAAAGGGGTATTGCCTCTCTGTGTCAAGGTATATGTCCACCACCACCACCGCCAGGAGCTCCAGACGGCTCCTTTTATATCATTATGTACTGTAGGGGCGTGGGCATGTACGTGCGTGTGCACGTGCTTTGTCCAAATTATCAGAGACAAGCATGTCATTCCAAAACTAAGTTAAAATATTTAGTATAATAAAAAATAGTTGTGATTATCAAATAGTCTAGCTAAACCATATTCTTAATTTCCAGGGGATGTTTGAAAATTACCAGAAACGGGCGCCATGGAAACGCATGCAGGCCACTGAAGCGAAGAATAAGACGGATTTGGACAAGATGCCCATATCTGCACTGCATAAGGTATGCAAGCACACACACACACACACTGTGGGCCTCATGCAGTTGTTGTCACTGGCACGTATTAGTGGTTTTAGAGAACTCGCCGCATTCTATTAGCAGTAATTAAAATTCTCTTTTAGGCACAAATTACATTTACTACAGCCCAGACCTGTTGTATGAGTCATTTCTATCAGATCGCCGTGAGATTGCGCTGTGCTCCTCCACTTGTGCCTTGACTGTGAGATTAGGGACCCCTGTGTTGCTGTCTTGTTTCTTGAGAATAAAGAACTAAAGGTTTCAACTTGGACCATTATCAAACAAGTTAACACTGAAAGAGTCAGTAATAGTAGGAAATAGTAGGAAGCAACTTGCAATTACGTGCTGCTATTATATGGAGCAGATAGGGGTTAGGCATCTTGCTCCAGGATGCTTACAGGTAGGCCAACTCTGGTGCTTGAACCCACAACCTTCTGGCTAGGAGTCCAAGACCTAGACCACTAGACTATCCTGCCCAGAAGCAGACAGAAACAGATAGGGAAGTCAGTGGTCAGACTTTAGAACAGAGTGACTGTGTCCCAGGGAAACAAGAACCCCAACAAAATAACCAATAGTTTTTCAATGCTGGCTACACGGATCAGCATGTTCTGACCATATAGATAAGACAGCACAGTGTTGTACTTGGTTTATGTATAACAAGTATCTAGGCACCAAGTGTGACCACATTTCCTCCTGTCCATCTGCCCCAAGAATGCAGGTTTATTTCTGTCACCTCTTGCTCCATCGGCGGCGGGTCCGGTACAGGTCGCTGTCACAGCCAAGTTTTGTCACATCCATGCTCGTAATAGTGATATGCGCACAGGGCACGCCGAAAAACCATTTGTAATTCATAACACGATACTTTATCGGCCTCTCATTGTGATGGAGGCTTCCCTGTCTACCCCTCCCGCTGCGGTCACGGGCCATCGCGTTTTGGCGAGACCTTTCTTTAAAAATCCAATTTAATGTCAGCCAACTTCTTTTCTTTCTTTCTTTTTTTACTTCAGTGAGAGTATGAAGCTCAGGTGTCAGCGTGTTAACTGCACTAGTAATTTCTCTCATCCCTGCTTATGCAGGTGCCTTGATTCCCCTACTGACAGTATTTAACTGATATGCTTTCACTTACCTCATCTAAAAGCAGGCCTAGCCTTATGGTGGTTAGGAGTCCATCTCATGAGTAAAAGTACAAGATAGATAAGAGAAAAAAGAATACGAGGACCAATGTCAGCATAAGTCCGCATAATGTCTGCATTTATATGTGCACACACGCACAATATCTGCACACAAACACACACACATACTCTAGCAACACACAAGCTACATAAACTAAAATCAAACCTCCCCCTCCACACAAACACACACACACACACACAGTGGCTCCATAATTCCGCTGCGGCACCAAAAGGAAAGAAAGCTTGCCTGCAGTATTCGTTTGACTCAGACGTCCACCATAAAGAGAATGACAGACAGAGAGAGTGAGACTGCCAGCTATAAAAAGACAGACGAGTCGAGTGTGTAATGATGTGGAAAATGAGGACCGAATTTCACCCAGGGTCCCGGCACAGAGACAGAGGGTGGTGGTGGGGTTATGGATGGATTACCAACATTTTGAGGGTTTGATCTGTTCAATTATGTGGGGGCAGAGAGAGAGAGACAAAGACACCTCTAAGCCCTCTGGGATATGTTGATGGAGTGCAGCCTTTTGTGGGATAGTGTATTAAGCTTACACTTGAGTCCGAAGTGAGGTGGATCAGAAAGGGGAGGAGTAGGGGCAGAGATGACTTTAAAAGGGAAAAAGGGGAATGGATTTTTAATTTTTTTTAAACAATGGTGATGGAGAATGATTGACAGGTGGAAAGCGATAAATGCAGCGTGACCTGAGAAGGACCGCTAGATTGTAAATAGTTCTAGTGAAGTGAAAAGAAACATTCATTACTTTTATAAAACACAGCTCAAAACAGTTTCATTTTGTTCCACCTGTCAATACACACAGGTGTTATGACTTACAAAAAAATGATGTCCAATGTCTTTTCCTTACCCGTTTTCCTTGACCTCGATGGAAAACGTGGCGCAGAAAACATTCATAAGGATATAGGAAGAGACAACCGCGGTGCTAAGAGAATCCGACTGCACTAGGCTACGTAATTGTCCCGACAGCGGATGTTATTGACGTGGGTCTGCTGTGGTGAAAGTACAATGCTCCGAAGATAGACTACTAAAAGCGCCACCGTGTGTTCTTACCGTGTGTTCTTACCGTGTGTTCTTACCGTGTGTTCTTACCCTGTGTTCTTACCATGTTGTTTCATTCTGATCTATATAAACGTGGACAACCCGATGAAAAATACTATTTCATTACCAAGGTTGGAATTGAAATAAAAAAAGGAATATATTCACAAAAAGTCAGTCACAAAAGTGAAACAAAATGGTTTTCACATTAAGAAAGTTGATTGTTTGTTTTTGTGAACGGCCGAATGGTGCGTTACTTTAAATGTTTCTGCAGCAAGGAATTGTGGGACGGCATTATCTCCTTTCTCTTCGTAAAGGATGGTCCACTGTACCCTATGCTAGAGGAGATAAGAAAGGAAGCATTGAAGCGCCTTTCCTTAGAGAACCAGCTCTTATCATGGCTGCCACTTAGATACTGTACTTCCGGGTAATTTCACTAGGAACCTTCCTAAGCAAAAAAGACGGTTTGACCGCAGCCCTCTTCGCAGGACTAGGGATGGGAAGCATTGTGTAGCATAAGCCAACCTGTGCAATGCAGGAAATATATAGAACTAGAAAATGAAATAAATATATGCAAAATATGCAACGGACATAAAAATACACAAATAAATGCCATGTGCCTAGCTTTTTACTCCCTTAGAAATAAATGTCCCTAAACCTCCTCTGCCTCCCTTTGCTCAGGTGCGTTTCAACCCCAACATGAGCTGCCACACCTGGGTGGTGTCCGGGGGCCAGGCGGGGCTGGTCCGAGCCCACTGCCTCAGGACCATAACCACCTCTCAGATCCAGAAGATGGTCAGCGAGAGCCAGGCTCAGTTTAACACACTGTACTCGCCACAGCGACAGGAAACAGGGGACATTACGGCTGTCCATCACACCATCGTACCGCTATAGCAAAACTTTGCTAACCTATATATAAGAGGACTGTTCTAAGTGCACTTGTCAAAAAAGAGCCATATATATACAGGAATGGACGTTCTCTCCTTGGTATATTTGCTGTTACACAATATGGGTTAAACAGAAGTTAACAAACTCATTACAGACATTGACTACATTTGCGTGCATAGTCATATTTCACTATTGTTATTAGTAATGATGATAATATGCTGGTAATATTCTGGATTAAGAAGCACGTTTAAAGTCGGTGGAGAGCAAAAACTTGACTATTGTGCGCATGTGAACAGTCCTTGTTTAAATATGCACTAAAGCGTCTATCCTGCAACAAGACCTGTATACAACACGGACCCAGAGATCCCAAGCTTTCAGTTTTCATGTTGGTGCTTCTTCAAGCCTTCCTGAAGTATTGCCGCTAACTGTAAAACACCTCATATCATATCTTCAGTGGCTCTACGGCTGGCCGTATAGCTGGGCCTCCTAAGAAATACAGGTCATCGATATCAATTGTTTTTCCTTAGCTACAACCAGGTGACCAATAGATAGGGTTTTTTTCATTGGGTTTTAATGATCGTTTGGTGTGGAAGATGGGATGTATACAGGAATAATTTGGTAACTCCTTATGTTTGGCCCTATCACAGTTTGAAAGTTGAACTTTTCAAATTCTGCTTTGTTCTCAGTGACCGTACAGGGTGTTTTGGTGCCGTGAATGTGGATTTTTTATTAGTCACATTTGCTTATGTTCACTTGTGTTTTTTATGGCCTGTATACCTACATGGGTTTACATTCAATTTTTGCTGCTAGTTTCACTGGGTTTTATTTAATCACTTTTAATAAAATGTCTCAGGCCACAGCTGATGGGGAATACTTGAATATTTTTACTGTATATGATCAAACTAATTTAATGAATTTTTTTTTTTAAATGTTTTTCTGTTTTTTTTTTCCCCAACATATTACCATTTTCCAGATGTTTTGAAGTCATCATTCCAAACACAGTAACATAGCACTTGTTCCCTTTCCACATGTTTCCACTTTTTATCTTGTTCAATATGGAGCTTGTATGAAACCTTCATAGTGACTTGGTAATTGCAGCAATCAGTATTCCTGTTTTTTTTAGGTTTTTTTAACAAGGTTAATAAGGGTTATTATTAATTCTGATAGTGTTAGCATAATGTTAGGTGCTGAGTCATAATAGAATGTCAATTGCAAACGTGAATATGAAAGCACAGCACACCAGAAAAGAATAGTCACCTTTTTCTCTTGCTTCAGATCGGTGTTTTTTCCATATCTTAAATGAATGTTTAGAATGAATGGATTTCTAATAAAAATGTAATTGTTTGCTACAAGATGACCTAAGATGTTAATAAGTGCTTAAGACCATTAGGAAATACCTTTTAATATCTGCATTCATTTATTCATATTTACAAAAAACTGTTGCCACGCATGTAAACAAAATATCAAACATCACAGATGCTATTCATAGATAATACAAACAAGTAGACAAACAAGACTCTAGAGACTGATTGTACAATAAAACAATTATTTACACCAGTTTACTTAAAATCATACACAGAAAATACATGATATTCAACATATTTACAATAGCCACAATTTTTTTTTCTTCAGTTTTACAACAGTACAATACACAGCATTCTCAAGCATTACACTTCCATTGTCAACAGTAGCAATGGATGGCACATCCAAATATCTGTTTTTCAGGAATAAATTGAAATACAGTACCCTATTCCAGTCGTGAAACACTGGCTGCTGCTTTTAACACCAAGCTTGTGGTTGAGTGGGAACATTACTATGTGCAGGTGTATCAAAAATAGTAAAATAATTGTGTTGGTCATTGTTACATTCAAATGTTTGTATAATTGCAAAATGAAAATAATTGCATTTAGGTATTTACATTTAAATACATCCTGGCCAAAATATGAGATTTTATAGATTTTTTTTCCGATACATTAACTGGACGTTGGGAAAGAATCTCCTCACTATTAAATTTGAGCAACTAACATGCTTATGTTTGCTTCACAATGGGTATCAACTAAATGTTTTACCTTGAGGAATGTATAACTTTCCCTTTCTCCCGCATGGGGTCTCGAGCATGGAGATAAACACTACAAACAGTAACAGGTTGACTGGGTAGCTATCTGACTGGCCTGCTATAGGTTGGAGAAGTGGATAAAGTTATACAGAGAGGTCTAGGTTAAGGAAGTAAAACGGCATTTAATTTGTTGACGATTTATCATGATGGCTTTTTGAGCACTTGCAGACCTTGGCTTGACACAAAACTCTCCTGGATAAATCATACGTGAAAGCAACTAGTAGTAGCACTAAGAAAACCAGGGTACAAGACTACATAAAAACTTCATGGGTACGTTGACTTTCAGTCCCCTAGAAAGCATTGCATTTAAGAATTATTCAACACCAAATACCAACAAAGAAGAAGGGTCTTTGCCGCTATATTTAGTGTTACTTACAGACAAAAAACAGACAAATTCCCTTTTAAAAAGAGAATGCAGCCCTAAACAAAAGTCATAACATTATGAAACACATCCATCTTTTGCACAATGTTGTTTTTAAATGTGCAAATCACAGCTTAATGTTGGAAACTACAGGTTAAAAGACCCTGTCAGAAAAACTGTGTTTTAGTGACTTGCATACGTCATCAAGTCACCTAAAGCCCATTCACTTATCCCCCTGCTCTCCATCACTTGCCATCCTATCACCACCAAGATTGTATCTTTTAAAATTGTGGATAGCATAGTAACAGGAATTACATATTCTATCTCTAGTAAAATATGATATAAATCAAGCCTAATTTCCATGTTCATTGTCAGTCAGTTATTCAGAGTATATACTGTATTACAATAAATAACAGACAAGACATTTTATTCAACACGATGTATCCCAGCAAAGTAGGGATACTAACTGTGAAACCCTAATCCTAACCATCTTTTGAGAATACAACAAAATATAAAATATTATAATTAGTCATCATGAAATAAGACCTTTATTCATAGAGCACCTTCAAAACAGATTTTTGGCAAATGTTTTGGCAGTCAAAACAAAGCAGAATACTGAGCCCATTCAAAGCAATAGCCCAATGAGGGTAGAGATCAAAAATGCAATAATCAAACCAATTAAGGTAAATAATAATAAATAAAGAAATACTTAATAAATAATGTAAAACTATTAAAATAAAATAATTAAAGTAAACATATAAAATAAATAATGTAAAGGATAAAGCTGACGAGTCTATAAAAATAGGCTTTTATAATGTCTTCTCTTTGCTTCTGCAGGTTATTTCCAATGTCCAGATATAGCCAAAGCACCTACTGTCAATAATAATGTAATTCTAATGACTGAGGCAGCTTTGTGATGTATATTCATATCAACCACTTATTCAAACCTTTACTGTGTTGTTAAATCAGATACACTTCAGCTGTGATATGTCTTATTCCTTACTGTTCATTACAACTCATTAAGGCCCAAGATTTTATATTATGAAAATGGCGATTTAGTCACATTACATTTAAAACAGACATTGCCTTGACCTCTCTTGTCATCTCTGATAGCTTTAGGATAGATGGACAGTAATGAATATCCTAGAAAAATTGGGTGGGATAAATAGATGGATTAGATTACTTATACAAAGTTAAAAAGGTACTCGCCTGACACCACAATTAAATAATTTTCCGTCTGAATTGGGTCTTTCCTCAACAGATATTTCAGATTTAGCAGAATGCTTTCTCAAACTGACACTTATTCGTTTGCATTTCGCTGGATTCTCAGCAGTAGTCTATCCACAACAATTGAATGCCCACTATTTGGCAAACGCCTGAGAATCACACAAAGGACAGAGTCAACAAAATTCTAATTCGCTGTAGGAGTTCTAAAGTCAATACCAATGTATTACAAGGAAAGGGAGGCCCACTACAAGTTCCCAGTGCCAGAAGAGAGATAAATTCAAACTGCTCTGTGTCCAAAACACCTACTGTAGTCAGCCCAGCAATGTTAATTCTGTTACAGGGATAAAAACTTACTGAAACATTTAGCAAATATTTCTACGAATCATATTTTTTCATGGACATACCGTCAAGAGATGAATGCCGTTTGGCACAAAGTACAATAACCCTGAAGTGGGAAAATAGTGACTAATGTTTGAGTCTGGAATTTGTAAAAGCACAGCAGAAAAAGTGTCTAGCTGAGGCTGTATCTGGAACCGTAAATAGGCTGCACCTTGATCATTCTAGATATTGCAATTACATTTTTGCCCATGTGTGCATTCACTTATAATGTTTAATCAAAATGGCAGTTATACGTTTTAAGGCTTGACATCAGCCACCCAACTACTAAATACAATAATTAAGCCACATTGGATGATATTTACCCTAAAAATAGAAAACAATTAACCTATCTTTGGCATGACATGAAGATATGACACAGCACAGTGCAATTAATGGGTCAAGTAAGCTTGACCCATTAGCTGAGACAGCTGAGACAGCACACCAAGGTCCAGTACAGTGTGTGTGTGTGTGGTGTATACAATACAATACACACAATGTATTGACGATATGCGTCTAGATGATATCACTCATAATAATCAATTAGCTAATGCTAGCCACATGCCATTTTGGCCCAATTGTACTCAGATGTCCACAAACTTTACACTACAAATTTCACTCATTACCTTCACTCAGAGATGTCGAACTAACAATTGAGATCAAGGTGCATTCCGTTCACTTAAATGTATCATACATAACTGTTACATTTACACAGAACCTAACTCTGCACCCCTTGAAACTAGTGGTTCACTTCAGCACCATTTCAGTTCAATGAACATAATATAAATGCGCACTAAACGCAGCTCTTGTGTAGCGTTTGGTTAAAAATAGCAGAAAGAAATAGTCCAGTCCACTCAATGTGAATGAAAATGGGCCCAAGCCGGTCCAGTCCAGTGTCAGCATGGTAATGCATAATCGATAGGGGTTCCTGTATCAGTCTATGGGGTCCTGGCAGTGAGTGCAGTAGGCCATGTCTTCAGAATAAGGCTCCACCTGGATGGTGATGTTATGGAAACCAAACTTGGTCTGGAGGAGATCTGTGGCCTCTTTCAGGACCGAATTGGGGTCAGTGTTCTCTTCTGAAGGGAAAACCAATAGGGGTGTGTAAGAGGTGGAAATCAGCTTCGCCTCTCTCTCTGTTCTTTAACTGTCCCTATATGTAATATTTAGCCAAATTTAACAGTTGTGGAAAGCTGTATGGAGTTGAAAATATGACTGAACATAACAAGGTTAAGCTAACTTGCTAAACTAACTAAGTTAAACAACCAATATATATTTTTAATATGTGTGTACTTAATAGACGGTATGATATAAACAAGAGTAACTTACGTATAGCCAGGTGAACAGAGACCAGTGACTGTCCTTGAGTCAGAGCCCAGAGGTGTAATGAGTGCATGGCTTTCACAGCTTTCAGAGATAGAAGAACCTCCTTCACTGAATTAAACTCAATGCCCTTTGGCGCGCCTGAGAAAGGGAAAACAGTTATCTTATCCTCTTTCATAATGCACCTCTTATATATCTCATTATAGAGGTGACCCCAAACTGTACTCGACTTTTCGACGATTCGATCTAAGGAGCCTGATTCACAGCCAATCTCACAGTCGAATCATTGCAAAATGTGGTTATGAAACAAGTATTATTCCATTCCGGCTATGTGGGGGTGCTGAATGTCTGATTTTACATTGAATTTCTTGGTTTATCCCAATAAATCATGATATATAGCATATTTGGTCTGAATATCAGCTTATTAATGTTAATACAAATTTGAAAATAAATAAAATGCTTTTAAATCCATCACCATAAGACAGTAAATGGGTTGAACCAATTATAACGAACCATTGATGTCACATGACAATAGTGGAACAATTCATTGTTTACAGTACAATTAGGTCATTTAGCAGATGCTTTTATCAAAAGTGACTTACAATTACATTGTTCTATTACATGGAGCAGGTAGGGGTTAGGCATCTTGCTCAAGGATGAAGGATGAAGGATGCTTACAGGTAAACTGACTCTGGGGCTTGAACCCACGACCTTTCGGCTGGGAGTCCAACACCTAGACCGCTAGACTATCCTTAGTCAGGGACACCCCTAGAACATTACAGTGTATAACCTTTATTTATATAGCAGAAAAAAAACAGTAAGGTAAAGCTACAAAATGCAACAGATTTAAAAGATTTAATAGATATACATTACACTGTAAAAACAAGTTTTTTTTGGTTCAATTATATTGTTACCTTGATTTATTTTATTTTATATTCAAGTAAAGCTTAATCTTTTTTTACAGTTAATGATACAGTACTGTACAGTTAATACATTAGGCTATGTAATATATATTTACTAAGTGGAAAGGAAATGGTCAAGATAGATTGGTCGAACAAATATTCCACCTCTCTCTCTTCTAGTGTTTTGCATATTATAGTTTTTTTTTAACATCACAAAAACAAGACTTCCGCCCCGAATGTTACCTTCCATGAGTATCCTGAAGACGTCTCTGAGGATGGTCAAAGTAGTGCAGAGGACAAAGACGGAGAAAAGGAAGGTACAGATGGGATCTGCTACTTTATATTCAGGCTGAAGAAAAAAAGATGAAGGCAGATGGGGGGGGGCAAATGGGTAAGACATTAAATGTTCTCTATCGTAAAATTCAAGTTTTTCCAGTTGTGCGGTCAATGGTGTTGTCTGAAGCGACCCAAAAGGGCAGGACTAATTTTGAGATCTGTCTTACATGTAATTTATCCAGGATTCTTCTGCGACACAATCATGCTGTAGAACTTTCAGATTTGGCTGAAGATGTGATATTATTTCTGGATTTTAACCTATCATCTCTGACCTATTATATTCTCCCACTCCCGGTATAATAACCAATCAAGCGAGGGCAAGCAACACGAACAGAAATGAATTGTCCAAAATGACAAATTGGAATGATGTGGGAGCTCATTCGTGTAGCAGTTAATCTGCTAAGTAAGAACATCTTGCACTGAGATGGAAGAAAAAAAAACTTGATAATGAATGCCTATCTCCAGAATTGCTCATGATAAAACCACTGTTAAGACAGCAAGAGTCAAATGCATTTGTATTTTAAATTTTACATTCAATCTCCTATCAAGTTGTTTTCTGTTTGGCTGACATCGACAATAAATTAAGTAAAAGTACAGTACAAGAGGCCATAGGAAATGTATTTTTGTTATATTTTTATACATAGTACAACACACAGGGTTCTCTTGTGAGCAAATTTCCTGCTCCACATTCACACAGGTACAGCCATTTGTAAGACATTTTATTTTCAACTTTAAGGTGCTTGCTCAAGGGCACTTCAGCATTATGTAGGTATCAGGCCTAGAAACTACCTGTATGCAAGCCCTGTATGCAAGCCACTATCTGTATGCAAGCCACAACCATTGATTACTAACCCGGAAGTAGATGATGGTTGCGGCGATCATGACTCCCACGCTTTGCAGAAGGTCTCCGACCACGTGGATGAACGCCGCGTGCACGCTAGTGCTGCCATGGCCACCGAGGAGCGCGTGGGAGTGGCCGTGAGACATTGGACTCTGGCCATTCTCATCTATCTGGTGATAGCCTGCCCCATGGCCATGGAAGGTGGTAGAATGGTGGAGAACATAGGCCATGCTAAAAAGAAAAAGAAAGATCCATTGAGCGAGAGAAAAATACTTAAAGTTCAACTTAAAAGGATCATCCTAAGACGGTTCAAATCGATTTACAGTGAGTATAAGAATTAAGCAGGTAGGGGTTAGGCATCTTAGATCACAGATGCTTATAGGTAGGCGGGGCATGCTGGGAATTGAACCAACAACCTTTTGGTTGGAAGACCACCTTAACCACTAACCTAACCTATATTTAGTGCATCTTACCCCTTACAGCCTGGAATGCTGAAAGATAAAGTCTATCCCTAACCCTTTAGTCACACGAAAAAAATATGTGTCGTGTCGTGACCCATGTATCATGAAATGTATCGTATCGTGAGGTCCTTGCCAATACCCAGCCGGAACTGGGTCCTTATAACCATTTCACTAACTGTAAACGGACACTTCTCTATTAGTGTCCAGAATTACCCTTCTGATAGAAACCAGCATAACAAAAGCATTGTTGTTTTGGTTTGAAACTCAGAGAGCACATGCCCCTCCCACACATAAGTGCTGAGTGACTCACACTCATCTCTACTCCTCCCCCTACAGGCCTCTAGCTCACACCATTCTTGATCCATCCCCTTACACAGTTGTGTTTTATATATCGACATTGTGCTGGGGTTCTATAATGCAATCGAGGAGTGTACCTTTAATACCCTAGATTACATAGTTGTTTTTTGTGGCTTTACCTATCCAGACACTATAACTTTGATACACTCATTGAGGTCAGCATCAATGTCGTCTCAACTCGACTAGAAGGCATAGTGACTCACATGATATTTACGATGACGGCACAGCCCGAGGTGATCAGCATCACTTGGCCGTCGATTTCATAGTCATTCCTTACAATCCTCTCAATGGCCAGGTAAACCAAAGCCCCCGTAACTATCCAGATAGACATGACGGAGATTAAGGCTCCAAGGATCTCTGGCGGGGGCAGATAAAATACAGTGGAAGAAAACACACTGGCAGTTGAATAAATGTAATGAATTTCTTCTGAACATAACAGAGCTAAGATAATGTAAAGGTCCAATAACCAGGAACCTCTCTCTCTCTCTCTCTCTCTCTCTCTCTATAGATTCTCAATTTATTCCATACTGTAATTATCCCCCCTATCTATGCATCCATCTCCCCATCATTCCCTCCATACATAAATCAGATTCTGACCTGATCTGTGCCAGCCAAAGTTCATGGTTTTCGTGGGAGGCCTGGAGGAGATCCACAGAGAGAAGATGCTCACCATCATGCTGCCAAAGTCTGTTAGAAGGTGGGCTGCATCTGTCATAATGGCCAGGCTGTGAGCCAGGTAGCCTCCTGTACTCAACCAGGAGAAGAAAATCCCTTGTTGAGCAGGAATACCTTCAAACACCATAATTATCCCTGATGTAGCTAGTAGCTATCACCATGGCAGTTGTTCAAGTACAGTATACAGGAATGGGTTTTAATGCGCATTACACTATTAATACGCATTGAAGAGCTGATCACAGGGGACCTTAACAAACTGAGAGCTTATAAAGAAATAAGAGGAAAAGGAGATTCTCCAGAGGTCCTGGTTGTGAACCGGTTACAGGGCCACCGTAGTGCAATGGCAGAAAGTGCACCTCCTCCAGGATGCTGCTAAATTCCACCAAATGGAGCTAAAGGAGAAGGAGGTGCAACATGGAAGAAAATAAACTGAGGGCCATCATAGCTAGTTTCTTGAGGAGAAAAGGGAAACGGAAAATCCTGCTTATATCCATTCAGAGCAGCTGAAGGCACAGGAGGTGCAGAAGGACCAGGAGGTGAAGAAATTGAGGGCGGTAGGTGAACCCTCCAGCCCTCCCGTCTTCCAGGTTTGACTCCAGGGCTCCGTCCTCTGCTTGTTTGCCCCAGTCTGCCTCGAGGGACCATGGGTTGACCTGATACTTGTTGGCAGTGTCCATGGTACCCCGTTTGTGTTAATGGTACCACTGTTCATAATGCTGACATAAAAGCAAAGTGTCTTTGCACACACGCATTTCTTTCCCATTGTGATGTTTGGTCTGCGTAATAACTGATACTCTTACCATGTCTGCATGGTTGAATGCATTGAGTGGCTGCCACATGATTGCCATTAACGAGCAGGTGTACAGATGTAGATAATTAAGTGTATACTGAATTTAGTTGATTAAATCTAGTTGATTTTTGCCTTTATCTTGTCTTCAATGTACCACTGTGCTGCCTGCCAATATCAATAATAAAAGTTGAAAAAGTTTTTAAAAAAATCGTTTACTTGTGTAAGCCAGCACACTGTAGCGGACATTTCTTAAAGGTCTTATGAAATCACTTTACTGTAAGCATAAATCTTCCCAACCTAAAATGCCAAGGGGGGCCATAAAGGGTCTGACATTTGTAGATTCTATAAAAGAAAAATCTGGAAGAAAAATTTGCCAATGAGTCAGGAGTCAGCTTGTAATGAAGAACTTTAGTTTCCTTGAAGCTGTACTCTCTGAATCAGCTTTGTCTGAAAACACAGATACAGTAAAATGCCAATGTACAGATAAATGTTTAGACATTGTGTTTAATACATTCAAGTGGTAATTTCAGTGTTTACATTGTTATTTTTCTCTTCTCAAGGAGGTATTTGAAGACAATAGGTATTTTACAGGACTGTGTTTTAAGCTAACATAGGCAATACAGTTTATACTGTATAGTTATTTGTGCTGTTCTTTCACTTTCACAGCAAATATATTTTAAGAAATGAAAGAAAAGGGCCACGATTAACTCTATGGACGTTGCATGCAACCTCTGCTATTTGAAGCCTTACCGATGATCTCTCCAATCATGAAGACTAGGCAGACAGCTGAAGCAATATAGAGTTTCTTCTTTGCCAGTAGCTTGTCAGCACTCTCCTCACACATCAGATTCTTGTTACCGTGGCAATGGGTGCCAACGGGTCGCTTTAGCTCGATGGCTCCTGCCACGCCTCCGTTCTCGAAAGGGAAGATGGGATACTCTTCTGTTTTATCAGGAAACGTCCTGTAGGGATAAAGAAAAAGGGACATAATGATGTGGCTGTGACATAAGCAGTTACAAATATATAATTCATAAAACAAATTCCCACAAAACAAATGGAGCTGGGGAGGAAATTTGGGGGTTCTGGGGGCACAGAATATTCCCTATATTAATCTTTACACTTATATTAAATTGACAGCATTTAGCAAGGCTTAAAAAGCATGCTTTCATCCAAAGCGACTTATTGTACAATAAGCACATTTGTCAATAGCTGAATAGGTCATACAGTTATAATGTCCTACAAAATACGGTAGGCCTACTCCATACAGTCACAAAAACCAACATACAATATCTCACATGGAATAAAAGTAATATTCAAAATAAATAAGATGGAATATGTTTGTGCTAATAACAAAGTTGATGACATAATACGATTTACATGCAAGCATATTGCACATTTGTTTATATTCACACATATTTTGTTATTCAGACTAACAACAATCTGAATCTCAGTATTACAAATAAGTACATAGGCCTAAATTATATGCACATCATATTCCAGGAATGTTAATAAAGAATACGAGTTTCCAAACATATGTAGCCTTTTGCAAAATCTAATCTTTCTAAAAAATACGCTGACCTGCACATTTCTCCTAATGCGCACATTTGCTCTTCCACGCACAAGCACTAAAGTGCTATCTCCGTGTGTGCAGTGAAGAGGAGAGGTGATGATGTGGTTAATGAGCTGTAAAAAAACTAATTTGGGCTCGCTAGAGATAACCGTGGCCCCCAAAACACACATGCAATCAGGCAGAGCTTTTCCTCTTAATCGTGCACTCTCGCTCGCACAGTTCTCTGTAACAAACGAGATCGCTAATGCTTTCTGATTACAGATAGGCTAATATCACAGAACACACTCTCGTACGTACACACACACACACACACACACACACACACACACACACACACCTCGGGGGATAAAGGACCAGCCAAGTGTAAAACAGCATCTGTTCGATCACATTGGGACATGGCAGTCCCCTCTCCCCATTAAAAGGAAAAATAACACATACACACACATGCATGTGTATGTGTCGGTACATGCATGTGTATGTGTCGGTACATGCATGTGTATGTGTCGGTACATACATGCATGTGTATGTGTCGGTAGCCTATGCATGTCACCTATATAAAATAGCAACATAGTAAATAAACATCTTAAGTAACTGTAGGCTAACTGATTTGGAAATGTTGGTAAATTGTTAAGTAGCCTTCAATCCAATCAATGCAAAACAAATAGGCCTAAATAAATATTAAAAATCTCAATTAAATATAAATAAAATGTAAATATGCTATTAAATTAATGTAATAAAATCATGTAGTCAGCCAAATCCTAGGAGAATAGTATGTGAAGATTATGTTCACAGCCAAGCGATCTAAATTAGGCCAGTTTATTACACTTCACCAAGTGTCAAGCTCTAAAGGCTTTTCTATTTATATGCATGAAGCCTTTGGCTTTATGCCACTAAACCCTATTAGCACCATCTCTAATAGTCTCTTATAGATGAATACAGATCAAATTTGCACCTATGGTACAGTGCATATTGTCAGCTTTTATTCTAATGAATGAGACATTCCAGGTGAATGATAGAGAGAAAGAAATGATGAATGGTATGAATACTAGGTTAGGATATTCCACATGCTGGCCAAGAATATTCTTTTAAAAACGAATCTAAAGTTTCATGGCGGATGTTGAGACTTGAAACACTGATTCGTCTATGGTTGTAACTCAGAGTTCATGCCAGCCCCTCCCACATGCGCTAAGTGGCTCACATTTCTCTCTACTCCTCCACCTACAGAGCTCATAGAAAGGAATGTATACACACCATTCAAGCTGTTATTTAGCCCTCCACCTATACAGCCATGTGAGAGAGAGAGAGATCTGGCAATTTTGTGTCTGTATGAATGCATTTCAAACATACCTGATGAATTTCATATTTATGTGTACCTGTGTAGATGTATACTGATGAGCCAAATCATTATGACTACTCACAGATGAAGCAAATAATGTTTATCTTGTAACAACGGTGCATGTCAAGGTCTGGGATATATCAGGTTGTAAGCCAACAGTCAATTCTCATAGTCACCGTGTTGGATGCAGAAGAAATGGGCAAGATCTGAGCCATTTTGACAAGGGCCAAATGGCTCTGGTCAGATGACTGGGTCGGAGTAAATATTCAAATGTTCTCAATGTTAAAATACACCCTTTTCCTCATCAAAAACAATTGTGTGGCAATTACAATGTATGCCAGATTGACTCCAATGGGAATACCAGGTACATGTTACTAAAAGGTGGCGCTATAGGGAAAATACATGGGTTTAGGCTTAAATACATGGGTTTAAATAATATGAGGATCTGTTAAGCACAAATAGGGGGGGAAATCAGGCGAGTTTCCGGACTCTACCTTGAAATATTGCATTTAATTTCCATAAATATGGTAAAAATCGTGCATTTCCCATTATAAGTAATTTTGACCTATGTCTTGCAAAACTTGGTAGTTTTTGGGTCATGCATCCTAGGACTAAACTGTCATGAAATGTTGGAAGGATTTAAAATGTAACTAGTGTGTGAGAGTTGTGAAATATATTGTGCTGGCCATCAACGCGAATCTGTGGTGTGTGACATTTTATAATATCATAATGTCCTCTGTAATAATTAACCATCTAAAAATGTATTGCATCCTCTGTCAGCTGGCTTTGGCAGTCCCATAATTCATGACAGGCATGACCATACCAAAGCAAAAGAGCATATAGACAGTTTTTTTCTTTCAAGGAAAACATTGACAGCGTTCCACTGCGGAATATGTCTATAATCCTAATTTCAGTATAATCACACTATAGAGGAAACTAAGAATATAGTGACATATCCCCAGTGTGTAAAAACTCAATATGCAGTTAGACTATTTAGCAGATGCTTTGCCACAAAGCGACTTGCAAGTGTACAGGTATATCAGGCGTGTTGGGGATCAAACCCACGACTTTCAGGTAAGAGTCAAACACCATAACCACTAGACTATCCTGCCCCTTAACATTAATTAATTCCCTGAGGATAATCATGTCTTAAATATTCCATATTTTTGTGGAAATGTGTATTTCCCCAAATGTGTATTTCATATTTTTTAGGAAATGTACCATAAGGCACATTTATTCAATTGTTGTAGTGTAATGTGATGCAGTGTGGGCCTATAGTTAAATGTAGATACTATCTGAAGCCATAGGCCTACTGTATAAGGCCTCAATGTCACCATAAGATGGGTCAGGTTGTTAGCCTCATAGGACTGAATGTGACGCAGCTGAAGATCTGGACAACGATCTAGAATTTGATATGGTGTTACAACAAAGACCTGATAGTGAAGGCAAGACTGATTTGATATCAAACGGGATTTTCTCACAGCAATTATCACGGACTATAGTATAACTGGAATAATTATACCCAGTGGTTAATTTATTTACATATTTATTTGTTTCTGATTTTATTGTTATTTGTTTATTCATGTATTCATTACTTTTGTCTCACCTTATTATCATTTGTTTTAGATTCTGAAGGCAATGATACTAAATCCTATGTACAATAAAATAGGAATCATCTGTGCACTTTGTGTCCCCCTGGCATGGCGAACACGACACAGCCTGGGTTGCCACCCAACCTGTATAAACAACTGGAGCATTGCTGCGCGTACAGTCGAACGTACGCAGAATGCACACATGCACTGAGAAAATGGTGCATGAAATTCTCAATATAGTTATGCACACCCACACAAATACATAGCCTACGCACGCACAGCAACCTTACAAACCGACTGTATTAAAAGCCAACACGTGAATTCATGTTTTTTTGCTCCTTGTGTAGCCTATTTTATTCCATAGTGTTTCATATTTCTGAGGCAAGAGGGAAATGTCATGTGATGATAGATCTGGTCATCTAATAATTGGCTGTATAGTCTATAAAGATTCGGTCAGTTGCTCAGGAAACTATATTGCTCAGGAAACTGAAATTGGAAGAAACATATGATCACAAATTAGAAGTTATAGACATACTGTACGTCCAGATATTATCTATATTATTATCTATATACATATTTTCAAATGTCAGTCCGGTTAGATTATAAAGTTATTATCGCAGTAGACTTTTTAACGTTAAATGAGATGTAATTTCATCACGAAAAAATTAATTACTCCAGGGCTACAGGACTCCTAGACATGGTTATATAGGCTAGCCCATGTTATTTTAAAGTAAATCCGAACTAAATAAAATAATTGTTTGAATGGGTCTTTCGCGACAATATAGGCATATGCTTTGGCTACTGCTGATAGCAGGAATTTTATTAACATTTTCCTGGATCATGTAGCCTAAAGCTTGGCCGAAAGACAGCTCGGTGATCAGGTCCTCAATGATGAGGATTTAAATTCTCTATTAGGTAGGCTATATAAATTGTATTACATCATCATATTAGAGTATTTTGGATTTGCAGCTATGCTAAAAAAATTGTTTTCAGGCGACTTCTTCAGCGATATGGAAGGTTGGCCTGCGAGCAATTGCTGTCCATAAAGATGAAATTGAAGATTTGGAGGAAACTTAACATTTGACGCAAGATAAATTATATTAAGTGAGATAAGTCTTTTTTTTTTTGCCTCGATTAACGTTTTTCAATCGGTAGACTATATTTTTCGTTATCAAACTTCTCACATAAAATAGGACTCACATAAAATAATTACCTACATAAATAATACAAAAACACAATAATGTAGCTATCTAAAAAAATGGTGTAGACAGTAATTTCCTTTTATTGTTAAATTGCAGTTTCGTTTTGTGAATAATAATTTAAAAAAAAATTACATTCTTAAAAAACATAATTATTCAACCTACAGTTTTATAATTAATTATGCCTAGTAAATATTCATTTGATATAGCTTAATCAAGTGGAGATTTTTTTAGTAAAGGTTAGGGACTATCTGACCTTATAATGACAGATGATGCGTTTTTTTTACCATTGCCTAATGAACTCCCACGGGGCCATTTGTCTGTCTGTCCAGAGATAAGCCACGCGTGAAAATAAATTTGTTCATTCACATAAAACGTCCGGGGGGTAGGCTACAGCGTGCTTTTGATAACATGCTCAGATGCAAACGAAACGTTTCAGGTCTACATGTTGGTTCATCACAGGGAACAAACACGTTTTGTTATGGTCAAGAAAGCACATTGTTTGAAGACAGATTTTCAGAGAGGTCTGAGATATTTGCATTTATTTCTAATTCTAACATAGCCTACAGTTGCGGCTGTGGCCATATTGAATGCTGATAGTAATGTGCCAGTCTATTCCTCACTTTCTGTAAAGTTACCGCAACACTTTTATCTGCGACACTTTTACCCGCGACACTTTTATTTTGAATTGTATACAATTCCATATAGCCTAGGGCCTACGTGATGATTGCCTTGAAACAACACTGATCTTTAATATTCCATATTATTTGGAATATATAAATAATAATTTCAATATTCCTAATATAGGATATGTAATGTGAAATTTCACTATTGTTTTTAATATGGACATTTGGAATCTTAACAGAAGCTATTTTTGTGTGTGTTTTTTAGTGTAGGCTAGCCTACATTGAGCATATATATGTAAATGTGCCTATGCAAGCTATATTTACTGACTCGACTCAGTAAACTTTGAAGCATAACCTGTCTGATCTATGTGAGAATGCATATTGATATTCGTTGTCATGCAAGTTAAATATCACATTTCCTTACCTCTTTTGTAAAGAATACATTTTCGCATGTTTCTCGTCTATCAGGTGAGATTTCTCAGAATTTGTCGTGATATTATCCATTTTCCCTTCGATGTCCAGGTGATGAAGAAGCTAAATTTTCCGTGGTGCAGTGGTTTTTATTTATTTATCTACAGTAAGATACTTTTGCAGATAATCAGTCGAATAATGTATCTTACATGGCGAAGAAAAAACTCATTCTGTATTGTGTGACCGCGTTTTTCCAAATCAAAGAATGCCTTCAGTGTGCTGTATGCAGGTGCAAGACACACAGCAGGCGAAGACCGTGTCTGTCTGCCACCGAGGGCGAGAATGAGAAGTAGGCAACTCGACTTATAAGGTATAGGGAGGGCTGCAACCTGCAAATTACACGTCATAGGAATAGTCCACTATACAGCCTATACCCTATCCACTGCAAAGGCTACAAATACGAGAGAAATAAGATAATTCATACTGACGTTAGAGACAGAAGGCATTTCTGGAAGAATGGCAGGACAGTAAATCCCTGCAATAAAAAAGCTTTAATTCTCATGTAAAAAGTTCAAAATATAGGCTTAAAATTACCTATTTATTTCCTTGTCGTGGTAAGAATAATATTCACAAGATATGTAAATGCACGTATTAGCCTGCATCATAGGCGAATAAGGAGCCATGCAGCTGTAGGGGAGAGTTTGGTCCAGAGTGCTATGCAAAGACCAATTTAACAGTAGACCTATAAGGCGGTTATATTATATTGTTACTCTCTAATCTGTGTTTAAGTTCAGGCTATCCGATCCCCCCTCATGATCAGACGACGTGGGGCTGCATCAAATTGTTATTGTCTCGTTTTAGAAAATAACTAAAGTCAGTGGTTGGAACTGCGCAGCACCGCGTGAGCACGCCCGGCGTCTCTTGTACACAAAGAATGACGTCATGACGCTCTCTTTCATGTGTTTAGTTTCCGTGCCGCTCAACCTGGCTGCAGTGTGTGGCTCATGGTGTGGCTGCGAGAGAGATGGAAATATGGCAATGACAACGAGCCAAACGGAAGATATTCAGGTGCAACAAAAAGACGTTGGGGTGGAAGAGGACAGGACATCCATGTCCAGATCTGACAGGTAGCAAATATACGGTACATGTGTTATGCATAGCCTACGATGATCAGCAAGCTAGTCGATCTAGCGAACATTTCAGCAATTTGCTAATCTTGGCTACCAGTGTTGTGCTGGAATTGTCCCCAAGCAAAAGTTGTTCTCCCCATAGTTTGAACTAATTTGAACTAAGTTTGAACTAATGCACTTCTTGTGTGTCTTGTGCTCTTATTCGCCCGTCACACTGTTTTTAGATATCTGGACATATTCACATGTTGTCGTGCAAGTTAGCTTATTTCAGACAACATTAAAATTATAAATGGTTCCTTGGTCTACAGCAGCTTACAGCTCTTTTTCGAGACAAAAGCAGCACTTATTCAGAAATTATTTTTCTTTCCTTTTTTCACATTTCTTTTCGCAGTCTGCATTATTTCAGCGACACTTGACAACATTAGCTAGCGTACCCATGGGCATTCAGTTTATGCGTGGGTGGCTTCTAGGGCTGTGCGATATCACGAGTATGCCGATATTATCGTCATTTTCATCTTCACGACAGATAACGATTTAACAACGATAAATTTAGCCTAGGAGTCTTTAAAAGTGCTTTGTAGCCTACCTCACATGATCTAGTGTCTCGCGAGAATTGCGTGGGCGGCACGGAACTTGACTTGTTGAAAATGGAGAGCGGGAAGTGCGAAGTTGCAGATAGGAACATAAATAGTCTCAAAGAGAGTCGCTTTCGGTGATTTGGCGATACTTGGCTATAAAACAAACAACGGACACAAAACAAACTACAGCATATTGTAAGATATGTTTGAAGGGTGTCGCTTCTAAAAACTGTAGCAGAACGAACCTATTTCCCCACATTAAACATAACCATAATTTACAATATGACGAGTGCATGAAGCTGCGTGGGGCGCCACCAACAAGCTCTCAAACTACGGTAAAAACGTTGCACGGGCAGGCTCGGCTAGAACAATCATTCGCAGTGTGTCCCCTTCGTCAAACACAGCCAAACATGGAAGGATATAACTGCGGCAGTGACACACCATTTAGCCAAAGATATGGTACCGGGGTTTAAGCGATTACTTAAGATCCTCAAGCCACGGTGTGATTTAACGTTACCTTGTCGGAAATATTTTTCTCAGGAAGCTCTGCCAAAGTTGTAACGTACATTCAGAACAGCTTACAACTACGCTATCTAAAGTTGTCCACGTTTTGTGAGTGATCATCTTACATATTGTGTTGAGCCAATATTCCCTTGAAAGGCTTAGTTTTTCCGTTTTTAAATTAAGGACTCCAGAGTTTCTGTTTACATTGTTTACATTATGGCATTGCAACCTTATTGAGCCTGTATGTCTTATATATTGTTCTTCAGCACTTTATTTTTCTACATATAAGCCTAGAAGTTGGGTTACATGTTTGTTGAATATAAAATATTTATGTAAAAGAATGCAAACATGTTTACTGACTGTTTGACTTAATTTCTATTCTGAAAGTCATTCAGACTTTTATCGGGATATGTTTTCGTTATCACCAAAAGTTGTCAATTTAAAGGCTTATCCCCCAGCCCTAGTGACTTCCCTATGCCCGTATTACTCAGATTTGTATAAATGGAAAAAATAGATTCACATTGTAATAAAGGATTTACAGCAAGGTGGTTATTAGTTCTACGTTACAGTAAATATTTTACAGTGCATATTTCTGAATGCCTTGCTAACGGTAAAGCTAGCAACTGTCTGGCTATCTATATCTATATGTGATGCACATTTGCTGATGCACATTTGCTGATTCATAAAGACATGGCCTTGGGATGTTGGTAAGGATCGGGTGTCACCATCTGGTAACCACCCTAGCTGTTGAAATTGGAATAACCTGTGTATCCAGGTGTGGAATATGAGCTCACAACTTTTTGATCATCTTAGGTAAATACATGTTGTTCCCCTATTCTTTCTCTTCGCCTATTATGAAAGCCATATCATATTCATGAAATAGAATCAACAGGCATTAGACTAGCCCCACCAAGTGATGACAGCCTTACTCATGCAAGTACGTGCCCCATGCTATGCCATGCTGTGCCCAGGGCACCTGTGTGATTTCCTGGGGAGGGTTGGCAAGCTCCCCTCCCTCCCCCTCTCCCACACAGACAGTATACCATAACCATTTAGAGAGGTGGACAGAGAGGGTTTCTAGAGTATATGGGCTCCCTTTCTCCTCTCTCTGTGGGACAGCGACTGGCGGTGTGTGCCAAAAATGTCCATGTTGACCAGCAAGTATAGGGGCATGTGTGAGCTCACAAGGCATCTCTGATGGTGACCAGCACATATAGAAATAGAATTGGTGAACAATCAAGGGGTTTAGCCACTGGACCTTCACTGTTGTGAAGTTCAAATATACCCAGAATGTTATGTCCTGCTCATGTTATAAGGCCCACTCCTCAATTGTGGTATAGCCCCCCCCCCCAGAACCACAAAAGTGTGGTCAGTTGTAGGGGGAGGGATAGATGACAATGTGAGCCTATGAGAGCTGTGGCGGGAGTGCCAATCACTCAGCACTTAGGTATGGGAGGGGCATGCTTTCTGATTTTCAAACTGATACGTTATTGTGAAATTACCACAAAATACAAATTGCGAAGTGTCCGTTTAATAGCAGGATGAATGCTAGTATTGTATAAAGCATTCTCCACTGATCCATTTGCCTGCTATTTCAGTGGGAGTGGTGAGGATTCCATGGATAGCCTACAAAATCATGCCCCACGGTGTCCTCTGACCCCTTCTCTATCGCCACGGCAACGGACCACTAGCCAATCAAAGACAGAGCCTCCGCTGCTGCGGACTAATAAGAGGACCATCTACACTGCAGGCAGACCCCCCTGGTACAATGTCACTGGGACCACTTTCAAAGAGGCCTTCGTCATTGGTGAGAGAGCATTGGTGGGGTCTCTGTATTAAGTGAGAATGTGTTTGTCATATAAGCTTAGTTAAATGCATGGAGTTTCAGGTTGACAAAATAATTTATTGCATCGTTCCTCTCATTCAAATATTTTTTGAATTACATTTTGGGCCAAACAAACGCATGCGTTTCTTTCAGAATTAAAGGCCCATTAATGTTAATGAGAAATACACTTACTGTATGTTTGTGCATGCTAGAATACAACTTTCATTCCCACAATTCACTTTAGGATCAAGGGTTAGCATTGTTGCCAGGAAAAAAAAAATTGCATATGTAGGCCTATATAAAAAGATAAAGTAACTGCAAATGGACACATTTAATGGTAAGAGCTTGTTACTACATGAATTAAGCTGCAGGAGGCTAGGCTTCCGGGCCCTTGACCGTGCTGGTGAGGAATGTAACTGCAGATGCCCATCGAGTGATTGCACGACTTATATCAACGGCATACCATGTAACTAAAGCCCGTTTGTTCGCACACTGCCTGCGTTGCCTACACTCTCTATGTAATTTGCTCATGATATGTTTCAGTGGTTGCACTGCATTGATCGTGCAGTAGTAACATAATATTATGCATGTTTTAGGACAGTAATGTAGAATCACAAATATAGTAACATATTATGACAACAATTCAGACGAGCAACAAAGTTATGTAAATATAACAGTACAAACAACAGTCGAATAGATGGTGGGGCAGGATTACAAACTGAGCAAAACTTTTTCTTTTAAATTATTTCTAGAGTATTTCTGCTTTTACAATGTCCTCCTATTGCACGCTCTGTAAAAATGCTTAAAAAACATGAGGCGAGGCGGAAAAAGTAGACTCCAGGCAGGAAAAAAGGCATCGGCTCCGCGAGCTGTGTCCGCCTCCCGTGCAGTGTGCAAACTCTCATCGATTCAAAGCGGATCCGGAGCTATTTTATATTAGGGTTGAGGGGCCAGAGGTTGCAGTTTCATCATAGCATTGTGCAGAGATGGCTGTCAGCAGGGGAGAAAGCACGCCGTGTTTGAGCTGTTAGTATGTTCTGTCAATTGTTTTGTTGACTGTTATCTTATCGTTTTATTTATTTGTATAATTAAAAATGTGGCGAAAGAATTACAAATTTTTTTTGTTAGTTTTTATATATCCAGGATGCATTTAATATAAGATTAAGTAACAGAAGTCTTTGGTTTTGTTGTGACATTGATAAATGACAACTTTTGGAGGGAGGGACAGTAAAAATGGTCTTGTTTTTAACCACTGGGCCAGTGGCAGCAAATGTTACAGTTGAGCCCAGTCAATAGATGTTAGCTATCCACTATTGGGTGATTCAGGGTTGTCTAGGGAGGGCAAGGTATTGGACTAATCGCAGGTGTCTTGTGGCTCCTCTCCTCTATGTAGAGAAAAGGTTCACCTACAACCCTGGGTTATGAACATGTTATTTAGAGTCAGGAATTCTAAGGGTACGTATAACGCAGGGATTACTGCAACCTTTTTCCCTTCCTTTGTTTATTACAGTGGTTGGGTCTCTTGGTGGTCGGCATAGTAAAACATCTCCTTGGGGTTGGTTCCAGCAAAGAACACCATCGGGGAGAAATGGTGTCTGTGCCTGAGTGTGTGTTTGTTTGTGTGAGTGCTGTGCAGTACGTGTGTGTGTGCGCGTGTGTTTCATGTTTGCCCAACCAATGTCCTGTGGTTAAATGCATCAGCTTGGTAGACATTATCTTATGATGGCAATCTGTTCTCGGCAATGGGCCGCAATGCCCGGCTACAATTTCACACTCGGCTGTGTCGCGGTTGACATGGTTCCCATTAAAATGGCTCACCTTGTGCAACACCCATATATGCGCACGCCATTCACAAGAGTGGTGAAATGTGTTCACTTGAGTGGAAAATATCTCCCTGCATTAAAGGTCACTGGATGATGGAGGGAAGTGAGAAAGATGGGCAGATAAGTTGAAGCCATATAGGAGTTGTGTGGTATGTTCAATAGGCAACAGTACAGCTCGTTTGAATTTCTAACTGTCTGGAACAATACAGCTATTCAGCTGTGTTCTGATGATACCTGCTTTCCATTGGTCTGACATGATTCAATATGGAATTGTCAATCATCTTTGTGTTTAGATTGTAATGTGATGTAGATTCTGAACAAAAATATCTTACAATCAGGAATTATGTTATGTCATTGCTTTCCTCACAAATTCAGAGCCAGTCGTGGTTTACATGGTTTACGCTTAATGTATTCTGAGAGTAAGCAGTTCTATCCTTATCTGAACAAAAAACAATGTCGCATATTTCAGTGTGAGCTTTTATGAGCTCAGAGTATTACCACAGAACAAATGGTAAAATATAACAAAGTGAATGGATTAAACCAACAATTTAACTGGTGTGTATATTTGTTATTGTATAAATGCCATTTGACAAGCGAGCCTTGATCCTGTATCTCTCTTGCTTTGGTCTTCCTGCTTTTCTTTCATAGGTCTTTGTGGTGGAAGTGCTTCTGGGAAAACCACAGTAGCCAATAAGATTATAGAAGCACTGGATGTTCCTTGGGTGGTGCTGCTCTCAATGGATTCCTTCTACAAGGTACATTCAGTAAATAATAATGCTTAAATGTAATGCAACATTAATAATGCTTAATATGGTGTCTCAATGTAACGCTCCTAACAAATTCACCAGTTGGAGAGTAGCGACACCTTTCACCAGATTATAAGCACCCCTATTGGCCAATGTCTGTGGGCTGTTTTGATTTTGAAATAATCACTAACACTTAAGCCATAAGTGGTTTACAGTAGGTCAACTGGAAAGGTCACAATGTACTAGTAGGTTGATGGCAGATATTTACACATATAGAGAATATACAGTATGCACATTCATTCATACAAAATTGCAAACGGACACACCAGGCACAATGGTTGGTGAGTTAATTTATCAGCTACAGTGGAGAAATAACCAATATTTATTAATGCTATGATATTCTTAAAATCAATTGTATGTGAACAGAAATTGCTCATTTAAGTCAGTGTCGCTACAGATGTACACAGGGCACATAAAATAGACGGTGTGATACTAGAGATGTTAGCAAGCTTTAGCTCACTCACTCAGCAGTTCAATGATACAGTTCCCCAAGATTGATTGATTGTTTTAATTAGCTTTGGTTATAAAACGTAATGACTGCCAATATGTGATTAAATAGATTGATTCATATCAGGTACGGCCTCCTATGTACTGGTAGCAAATGTCTATGGCTTCTCAAAGCGATTTATTTTTATTTATTTTTTTAAAGTCTGTCATCACCAGCGTACCATTCCATTGTACGGACAAAGCTTTAAATTAGGTGTCAGGTTAAGAACATGTAGGAGGGGCAGCTGACATCTTCTTTATGATTTTGGTTTTTACTCTTATGATTTTTTAAATTTATTTTTTTAAATTTAATGATTTTTTTGTGTGCGTGTGTAGTGTATACGCAGCTGGCTGATCTTTTGCGACAAAGCTCCACCCAACCTTAATCTGAAGTCTAATCATCCAATAGTACTCCAAACACAGGGGCTTTAAATTGAAAGGTTCTTGTATTTGTGTCCCAGGTGTTTAATAAAGAAGAGCAGGAGCTGGCGGCCAAAAACGAGTATAACTTCGACCACCCTGAGGCCTTCGACTTCGAGCTGCTGATCAGCGTGCTCCGAAAACTGAAGAAGGGCAAGAGCATCAAAGTCCCCGTTTATGACTTCACGTCCCATTGCAGACGCAAAGAATGGGTATGACCTGCCTTCTGTGTGTCTGTCTGTGTGACTGTAAGTTAGGGTCCTTGGTGCGTTGGCATGATGGACCTAAACTAAGATGTCATCTTGTCTCAGCCACATTACATTACATGAGCCTAGTGTTTTGTTATCGGTTCAGCTCTTTACATGTTCCATCAGAATAAGTATTGTCACTTAGCACATGGCACAATAGCCTACCAAATCCACGTCCTGCTCTAGACCTGGATACGGATGAAAGCATGCAGGAAGTACTTTCTCCATTAAACATCATGTAAGCCTGTGAACATGCACCGATGTAGTATAATAGTAAAAACAGTCGGAAGGACCGTTTAGGCTCCATGATGCATTTTTGTCTCTCAATTGGATTACAAAAGGTTTAAACCACCTTCTTCAATCTGAATCAAATTTAGTTAGGCAAGGGGGCAGTTTATTCCGTTGGTTAAGTAAGCTGTTTTTATTCTCGATGGGGCTAACATTCAGATTATTATGATACCTACCCTCAACGCAAACCTCTCACTTAAAGACTTGCTCACGGGTATTTTCTTCCCATTGTCATGCGAGTGCAGAATCAAGGCAGGGCTCTGCACTCTTCTTTTTTCTGTAAACTTCACTGAGGTCACCTTTCCTCTTCGCTGCTTGCTTCCTGAAACGACGCACTAAATCTTTCTCTCACACACACACAAACATTAGACCTCAGGTCCCACTAAATCACTTAATGGGAAGAATCCCTGGGAAATGTAGAATCGATGAGCGCTCATCTTTCCTTTCACACGCCTCCTCTGTCCTCCCCTCCTTAATCAATACCGAGGTGTCCACTCGTCGGAGCCGGACAGGGGAAGGTAATGGCACGGTTTTTGTCTTGGATCAAGAAGGCAAATAAACGCACACGCACACAAACAGTCTTGGCAGAGCAAGGCGGTGCTCGCTGATGGCCTATACATTAAAAGGTTTGGACATAATCACACACAAATACCCGCAAACCCATACATTGTGGGTGTGTTTGCCTTATAGTGCTAGACTTGTCTCGCAAAGCTAATGGACTGGAGATAGGCACTCAGGCACTTGGACTCTTTTTAGGGGCTGAATGTTGAGGGCTGGAGGCTAGTGAAGGTTTGTGTGTGCCCGTGAATGTCTGTGGGTGTAGTCCTCATCTGTAATGTGCAATAATGTTATTAGTTGCTTAAACCAGTGGTTCTCAACTGGTCTAACCTCAGGATCCACATTTGTCCTTAGTCATTTGGCGCAACCCGAACATTTCCAAACCATTATTTATTTCACAAAACAATTCGTGCAGTAATCCACAATGTCTATATGCACTGTTCAAAACCCCTTCGCACCTTTCACAATAAAAACGCACCATCGGAATTTTGGTGAACGTATAGAAAAAAAGTTAAGACTTTTTGACGGAGCCAAAACACACGTCCGCGACCCACTCCACACCAGCTCGCCACCCGCTTTTGGGTCGGGACCCATCAGTTGAGAAACCCTGCCTTAAAGGGTACACTCTCTGTAGCGGTGGGCATTTAGATTAGATATTACCACCATTGTGGTTGTATACCAATTAAAAGCATGCATACGTCTCAGTGTTCGAGTGGCACGGGGACCCATATTTTTACCCCTCTGCCACCAGTGGCCAATAAAAACACACTATCCCCTTTTCATTTAGAAAGAAGCAGTTATCAGTTGCATTTCTCATGCAAATCTTTCAGCTGCAGTCAATAATTGATGCATTCTCTCTCCTTCTCTCTTGAAAGAAAACTGTGTATGGAGCCAATGTTGTCATCTTTGAGGGCATTCTCGCCTTTGCCAACAAGGAACTGCTTAAGGTAACAGCACCTCTACAAAACAACTCTACTGTCCATCCCTTACCCTCCCCTCTAGGCTAAAAACACTAGCCCAACACTTGACATGAAGTGTTTCCTCAGATGAAAACAATTATTGGCTATTGTTCTGAAGGTCTGTTATTGCTCGTCTCTTTCTCTCTCTCTGTGCCAGACCTGATTAATCGCTCTGCCAGCTTGTGGAGACAGGCCGCATGCTGATTAATGGAGCATCGATGATCCGATTCGCAGCAGGGAAATTAGATCGGCTAGCCGCTATACCTTTTCTAGCTGTGTATGTGTGGAGCCAAAGATGGTGCACTATTGGTGGGCCGGATATGAACTCCCGAGTTTAATAATGATTTTGTTGACAGGCCTTTTCGTTCAGTTCGATTCACCGGTGTATATTGTGTGCACAGCCTTGTCAGCACACCCTTGTGTGTGTCCAGTCAGTCTGCGTGAACAAGTTTAGGACTTTCTAATCTTGTAATTGTAAAAGTGAGGTTCTGTGCCCGTGCACGCGTGTCATGCCTGTTGGCCAGGGGGAAAGCCATACAAGCTTAAAGGGGAGCATGTGTGCCGTGGAGAAGCAGTGTGGCTGCTCCTTGCACGGCTGTAAGACTATTGATGTACCCTGTTGGAATGGATCTACGAGGCCTGAGCTGGGCTGTGGTGATAGTGTTCCCTAGAGACTAGGCGCCTGAGTTCATTATTCCTCACTTTGCGTTGAGGATGGCCATTGTCCTCGGTGATTAATCGTCCACATGATGTGTACATCAGTGTAATTAAAGTCTATTGTACTGTTTGTGTGAGCAACTCGCAAAGAGGCGCACTTGCAAATGTTTGGCCATCGTTTGTGAGTGTCTGCCGCGAACAGTGACCCTTACTTCGCCCAAGCAAAGTGGGACTATTGTGAAAGCATAGACAAATATGCTGAGGCAGAGGGCAGGGCATTTTTGGAAAAACAATTACTGTACACAGTACAAGTACTGTGTGAACTTTCTACAGCCTCATGTAATCTTACACATAATAATAATAATAATAATAATAATTATCATCCTCATCAAGAAAAAACTCTCCCCCAGTGGACAGAATTACACATTATGCCTTTAACAAAAAAAAGAAAGAAGTGGAAGCATGTTAAAAATGTGATTTTATGGCCATGCTCTGTGACCCGTCAGAACCGGCCTCTCCTTTTATCCACCTCTCATAGGCTGACAGCTCTGCTGAGCCTGCAGTATGGCCACCTGGACAGATTTACAGCAGGGGGCGCACCTGCCTCATTGGGCGACTGAGTTATATCAATTCTGTTTCTTTGTTATTCTCACCTAAGTCACTCCCCAGTCGTTCCCTTTTTAAAAGTTGTCTTTCTTTGCAAGAACGGCTGTTACCTTTTTGTTGCCCCAGCAGTGTTGCTCTGCTGAGTCATTGAGGATCACTGGTTTTGCTGAATGGAGCTTTACTTTAGTGGAGCTGGCTGACTGCAGAGATGGACGGCTGACTGGCTCTTTTTAAGTGTGCACTGGAAACTAGCGGCTCTGTTTTGTTTCTTTTCTCCTTAGTCATGGTGTTCAGTTTTTGTTTTGTATCTGTACCTTTAGTATCTTGCCAGGTCTTACAATCCCTGTTTGCATACATCACTCTTAATATAAGATTAGAGGACACAAATAAGGCAAACAAAAAAAGGCACATACAACTAGGCACTAAAGCGAACTAAAATGTAATATATATAATGTAATACTCTAAGTGATAATGCACTATAAAAACTTTAAAGCTGCATAGGATAGGATTACAAAATTGGTGGCCAACATGCATCTGTGCTCTATGAAAAATGTTGACTTTCAGCAGACATTTTTCACTTTTTCTTCCTCCCACCTTCCTCTCCAATTATCTCCTCCTCCCGTAGCTGTTGGACATGAAGGTGTTCGTAGACACGGACTCGGACATCCGTCTGGTACGGAGGCTGAAGAGGGACATCACAGAGCGAGGCCGGGACATCGCCGGCGTCATCAAGCAGTACAACAAGTTTGTCAAGCCGGCGTTTGAGCAGTACATCGAACCCACGGTGCAAGTGGCCGACATAGTTGTTCCCAGAGGTCAGTAACCTGTCGCTGGTTTGCGAGTTGCAGGTCGCACCTCTGTTCCCGTTTTCTGTCATAAGATTGGACTTTCACTTTAGCAAGCTCCCCAAAATGGACTGCATTTATATAGCGCTTATTCGTACCAAACAGGCCACCCAAAGCGCTGTACATTGCCTCACATCCACCCATTCACACACCCATTCACACACCAATGGTGGTGTCTGCCATGCAAGGCACCATCCAACACATCGGGAGCAGTTATGTTTAGGCGTCTTGCTCAGGGACACTTAGACAGAAGTCAGCGGGTATCGAACCAGCGACTTTTTGATCAACAGACGACCTGCTCTACCCCCTGTTCCACTGTCGGCCCATCTATCATAAATGATTGTTCTAATCTTTTCCGACATTCGTCGTAGCAGCTGTATTTCTGTGTGTATTCTTAGGGTGTCCTCCGTGTGTTGGCGTTTTCTCATCTTTTAGGTGGAGAGAACTTTGTGGCACTGGACCTGATAGTCCAGCATGTTCACAGTCAGCTTGAGAAGGTATAAACACCCCTCACTAAATGTAGCGATAGCTGATTAGTGTGGTGACAATCTAAACTATATCAACCATGTGCAATTCTTGGATGTAATCCAGAGCAAGGAACCTTCAACTCTTTACCGAATGACCTGAAATGGTTGGATTTTACTAAAAAAATCACGTTGATGCATCGATTTGGCTCAGTCTATGTACTGCACATTTTAGAAAAGCTTCCTCAACTTATCACAGATGGTTTTTGCAATGTAACATGATTCTGACACCCGATTCTAACCACAAATCTCAGAAGTTCTAGGACCACAGCAGTAAGCGCTAGTAAACATGCAAGTCTAAATATTGAACAATGTCGGTAGTTGGCTGGCTGGCAAATCTGTCACCGTGTATTACAATATTACTGACATCTATCACAGTATAATCTTGGCAAATGTAAATAATCACGTGTACGATATTTTTTTTTTTTTGTGGAGAAGATGTATTTATCTAAATATTATTAAATATAGAGTATGTTTTATTGGTTTAAACTGTTTAAACTGGGCTACTTTAACATCCATTGTCCACATTCCACTGGGCCAGATGCATAAAGACGGCAGCCTTCGTGCATCATTCTGGTATTTGTTGTACCAGGTTAGGTTAAAGCTGCGGTATGCTGGAAGTTGGTGGATATAAGTAAACTACACATTCTCAATCCAAGTATTCTAGCCATCAAAATAGCCGTATGTAAGCTGATGTTTATGTATTATTATAATAATAATGAATGTTAAAGCGACACTCGATTTCTGTTTGGATGTACCCTACATATAAATCTGCCTTCAGTCTGTAACGATGCAGCCCTTACATTTTACCCTTTTAATCTTTAAGATCTTAACACCGGCTCACACCGGCTCACGCCTCAGTGCTGAATCACTTCCTTTGGGCTCTTCAACAGTTTATCAATAGATACTCACACCTTAAATCTGCCATTGGTATTTCTCCCTCCTCTCTAAAATGAAATTTAACAAAAGCGGGGCATCATAGTCATACAATGAGATCTGATGGAACTTTTCGTCATGCGTTTTTTTGATAAGATGTTTCGATTGGATGTTCAGAGAGACAAGTGACACTAGTGTATAGTTACAATGGATAGTAACGAGCTAGCGGAAATTGGGTAGTTGCATTGTTATTGGCCACTGTCTGCCCTCTGGTGGCTGAGCAAGGTTAAACCGTTCAAGTCAATTACAATTACAATTAGGTAATTTAGCTGACGCTTTAATCCAAAGTGACTTACAGTTACATGGTGCTATTACATGGAGCAGATAGGGGTTAGGCATCTTGCTCAAGGATGCTTACAGGTAGGCCAACTCTGGCTGGGAGTCCAATACCCAGACCACTAGACTATCCTGTCGGGCAGTTCTTTTGTTTTTGTATATGTAATTTTTAGCACAAAGATTCCAAACGCTGGGAGGGGACATGGCAGGTTGAGCCTCACTTGAGCTGTGCCTACGAGGAAGACAAAACAATTTATCCTCCCAAGAGTGGAGCTGACTGGTATTCCTGTTTTTACTGTATCTGGGGGGCTGCCATGCTAAATTTAACTATCTAGTGTGTGTGTGTGTGCATGTGCGTGCGTATACGCACATTTGCTGTTAGCAGAATTGTCAGTTGCTGGAGGCTATAAGCAGCTCTAGAACTATAAAGCAGACATATTTATTAGACTCTGATTTTCCGTGTGTGCGAGAGAAGCCCCCTCTCCCTGGGCCATGCCCTTCCATCTATCTCCAGGCAGCTGGACAGTTTATGGGCCATACAAAACTATGATCTGTTAGAGAGGCAACAAATCTATCACCGTCATACAGGACATAGAACATCTATCATACACCCACAGGGAAGACACATATGTTACATAAATTATAGAAGAAACATACTCACCGACAAACCAGACATATATCTAGGATGACGTTGTGTAGTGACTTTCTAAATGGTCACTTCTCTGCTTGCACCTACTTGCGCGCCTTTCATTTTGTGTGTGTGTGTGTGTGTGTGTGTGTGTGTGTGTGTGTGTGTGTGTGTGTGTGGTCATGGTCTTCCATAAGGAGAGGCTGGCTTCAGCATCAGTTAATCTGGATGAGTTGGATCTAGATGAGTAATGAGAGCATTTCCTCATTTCCTCTTCCAGAAATGCACATTACATCTTTAGATTTATCGGAGCAAATGCCTTATTTTTTAGACTTGCATGGTAAAACGAACGCAAAGAAAATGGAGTTTCTCAACGCATTAGCCTTAGCAGAAAGCGTTTATTACCAAGACAATGTGCTAGTTTCAAATGGAGTACCTGTAATATGCACTGGCTCTTATTATTGAATCTGGCGAGCTTAAACCCGATATTTCAATGAGATTCCATGCTCTTTGTGAATGATTGTGTTGCTTGTGGGTGTGTGATTGTTTTATGATTTTTCTCACTTTGTGTGCGTGTGTGTGTGTGTTTGACGGCCCGCATCTGACTGAATGCTCATTCCAGCGTGAGATCACAGTGAGGTATGACTGTTATTTCCCTCCACTCTCCTTTCTCTCTAGTGCTCATCTCTGTTCCACAATGAAGACATAATGAACTATTTTCCAAGTATCAGTTCCTAAGTGCTAAATTAATTCCTCGACAAGTTTCCTTTTGTCTTCGTTGTACGTCAGTGTCACGTCAGTTAGAGGAAGTTTCTGTGTTTTGGAGCTCTCATGGGTCCATCTCCAACTGTAAGACCCCTAGAAAAATACTTAACATAACATCCATTTAATGTCTCATTCAGAAACGAAAGCAAAAATATGAGAGGATCTAACGCCTAATATCAGGGTTTTCGCGGATCCATAAAAAGTCAAAAATGTTATAATCTGAATTTTAGACAATTTTGACAGGTCTTAAAAATGTAGTCAGCAAATTGTATTCTTGGGGAAAATTGGTATTGATAAAAAACCACAATGCAGCCTGGTCAGAATTTATCGGAGCATACCTAGCTAGTGTGTTGCGCCTCTTCATAAAAAAATGTTCTTCCAGAAGTAATAAGTTTAATTGTTAACATTACTTTCATCTAATATGGGTAAGTGAAAGTTTAACGAGATCTGCCTCGTTGAACAGCCCGCTGTACCTTGTGCAAGAAAACGCTCAAATTAGGAACTTTGGGTATAAAGCCATTAGAGTCGCATGGGAACTCAGAAAAACATAAATTTGCCTGAAAAAGCCACCAGGAAACGCCTGCCATCACCCAATAGTGTTCTGTATTTAGATCGGGAGCATCACCAAAGTCTGGCCCCTTTTTTTGCCAATAGCCTATTAACGTGAAATGGCTCTTTAAAAGTCTTTAACTATTGTCAGTTCCTATGGAAACTGATTTACGTATATTTTACGCGACTTTAAATGCTGTAAATGATTCAAATTTTCAACTGTTAATTATTTTTTTTTTGCCCTTTTTTTTTAAACATGCCTAAACTTTTGGATTACGAGTTACGATTTATTACAAACAAAAAGGATGTCACACCTGGGGCCAAATCTTACTGGCTTGTTTACACTGTAATTTCTTCAGTCATTCTGGAAACACCGATTTCAAAATCAGTCCAGCCCTTTCAGGTCTCTTCAGACAACACAGCTGAAAAAACTTAAAGCTGTAAAAACCCAGTATATTTCCTGACTGTGTACTATCCATTACACAAACGCATCAAACCCATTATATTGTTGGTTTCACTGGAGCTTGGTTGATGATTTGCAATACTAATGGCAAATTAACCTTGAAAAAACTTCCTAAGCGGATTAAAGGGGCTCCTCTTTATTACGATTATGCATATTATCCCTGCTGTGTAAGTTCTCCAAGTTCTATTCAAGACGGCCACCGAGCAGTAAGTACCATCAGATGTATTGTTTATCCCACTGTGAACTTAGGAAGATGACATGGTAACAGCATCTTAAGTAGCATTCAACTCTTTCCATGCATAGTAAGGGGCTAACCGATCGCAGGTTATTACCCTCAGTAAAAGTGTACCACGAGAGCTCTAAACCACAGGAACAGACTCTATACATTTCTGCCTATCTCCTTGCTTCATCTCACCCACAGCGGGCACTACACAAAGAGACATTTTCACACCAACAGACAAGAAGTCAAATTATGTTCCACTGCACAGTTACGTAGGCATATAAGTAAACTCCAAATAATCATAATTAATGCTGGTTTTAAACTGGACAAAACTTTTAATTTGTGCTTTCGATCTCAATACAAATGGATTCAACATAGTGCTCTGGTGTGAGAATGGCTTAAAAAACAACTGGTCACTAGAAACACTGGTCTTTGATACGTTTTGTATCCAGGTAAGAACACAGGGATTAGAGACATGTCTGGGGTCTTCTAGGGGACAGCCCCCCACTACATAACTGCCTCTGCTTATGGCTTAAAGTGATCTAGCATCCTTACAACTATTCTAAACCTCCCATGTGGGGCAAATGTTGTGCATACATGAATAAGACCTGACCAGAATTAGTGTTTTGCCTAAAATCACCCTGAAACCCCTTGGTTGAGAGGAGCGAGTAGTATTGCGACTGAGGCAAATCATTAGACGAAGTACAATGCCATTGGAGTGTACTTGGGGCACGTCTGAACCCCTTCGACAAATAAATGCACACCACACCTTTAACTGGTACACCTGGGTGTGTGTGAATCAGTCAAATTGTCTATAGCAAATGTGGAACCAGCTATTTCGAGCTAGTTCTTATTGGCCAGTAATTCACTTATATGCCCAGAGCTGCAGTGTTGTAGAAAGGCTGTCTAGTTTTTTTTTCTAGTAGTGTATCTTTCTTTTTTGTATTTTTTTTTTATCTTCTACTATTGTGTGTGTTTTATATATATATATTTTTTCATCTCTCTTCTTTCTTATCACTGTTTTCTTGTTAAATGAATATCTATCGACCTACTCCAGAGGAAGCTACGCTGGGATATGTGAGAATCAACTCCTGCATCTTCCTCCGTTTTTGTAGTTTTAAAAGCACGATTATTTTTATAGATCTAGTTTTAATATTCCCAGTAAGCTGAAAATTTATTTATTAACCCTTCATATGCATTCTTGAAGTGACTTGGAATTAATTTAGTCTAACACGCACCTTTGGTATTGATTTATGGTTTCCACGGTTTGGACGAAATTTCTTGAGTTTTTTATTTTTATTATTTTTTATTTATTTTTTTGTAATGTGAGTAAATGGTACTTTAATAGCAATTTTACTGGTACGCACTGGGCTGTTTCATTGTTAATTTTTAAGCTTCTACTCTGCCTGGCAGCAACCAATTGAAGATGCTTTTATATTATTCTATCATAATGACTGCCAATTTAATATATTTATGTGCATGAAGAATTCATTTAAAGAATGCTAAAAAATATATATCTTATTGCTGATTTTAAATGTAATGTGTGGCGATATTGCCCAACATAACTCTTTACCAAACCAAATGGTGATCAGATTTACATGCAAAGCATATTCCTGTTATTTCCATCATCCTAAACGCACACAAGTCCTAAAGCTCTGCCTCTAAAAGCGCAGTATTATTGACATATCCCTTTTGTCTTAGTTGTAGTTTAATCGTATTTGAAATATAATGAAATACTATATTTTATTTGGAATATTGCCATATTCGGAATGATGGCGGAATTTGTGTGCACGTAAACGTAGACACTGACTGGATGGTTTGGGCACTAGTAAAGCTCTGATAATGTGTTTTTGCCAGGTTGTATGGATTGAACTTTGGGGGGGGGGGGGGGGGGGGGGGGGGGGGGGGGGGGGGGGGGGGGCGGGGGGGGGGGGGGGGGGGGGGGG
>JAOEHI010054031.1:0-14491 GCA_025447815.1 Percopsis transmontana | reverse complement strand
CCCTGACAGGACACACACACACCACCCTGACACCAGCCCCCTGACAGGACACACACACACCACCCTGACACCAGCCCCCTGACAGGACACACACACACCACCCTGACACCAGCCCCCTGACAGGACACACACACACCACCCTGACACCAGCCCCCTGACAGAAGCAGGCTGATGAAAACTGATTGGGCTGAGAGAAGGCCTTTTTACTTTTCCGATTTCAGGCGCCCACGTGACTGAAATCTGATTGGGCACTGCAGAGGACAGGCGAACGAGGGAGGTGATGTTGAGAGGTCTCCCTGGTCTCTTCTGTTCCACTCCATTCTTGGCAGGTGGTGCAAAACCCTAGGGGAGGACAGACAAGAACACAGCTGCCATATACCATACGCTGGCGTTTAGGCGGCGTGGGTTCATGCTACTTATTGTACCGACAACCTGTCGTAAAAACAAAACGGACACTTACTGGCAAAGGAAAAAGCTTCCCATTTACTTTTATACAAAGACTGTTTGGGTAATTGTCCTCTTGTGGGCAGCTCGTCTCCGACAAACAAAACCTAAGAATAGAAAAACATTTTGAACCCAAACGGGTAATAGGTAATAGAATATACTAGAACCTAGCTTAGATAAACAACTCCCATACATCCTCACCTCAGCTGAATTTGAACCATGTAGTCCCTTCTGCCACCTGGTAAAAAGTCCCTTTAAAATAACAGAAGAGCAGTTAATTTACCAGCCACACGACGCCCAGAATCTAGCCATTAGCCTTGAGAAGTAGACTTACCTGGATATGCACACTTCTCGAACCTGTTGTGGCGTCAAGGCAAATATGAAGTATTTCTCTTGGAGGTACCTCTGCACCACGCTTGCACCTGGGGAACAAATACACCTCAGTTATGATCTCAGTACGCTTCAGAACCGGAGCACAGATACAGTAGGGCTTGTGAAAAGGTTAAAAGTTAATGTGACATGGTTATTTAAATGTGACTCAACATTCATTCAAGCTTACTACGCATTACGCATCACGATACATGGGTCACGATACGATATGCTACATATTGCGATATATTGCAATAATCTACAATGTTAAAATAGAGCTGAAAATCCAACTTGCAGTGTGCCACCTGGGGAGTCTAATGTGTACATCACATTATATCGATAACACAGCTGACCAATTGAGTGAAAACTGCTCTGCTCATTGAGTTTGATTTATGCTGTCGTTAAGGGCCAAGGTGAACAGTGGAGTATTTCCCAAAGATTTAGGAATCTCTTTTCAGGACAAGCAGCCAACGAGGTATTTTATCTTGCATGTGAAGCTTTATTATTCGAGCTAAGCGCAATTTGTATTTGTATTTTTCTTGGTAATGTATCATTTATTTCACGTGCTTACCATGTTCGTTCATGTAGTTCTCTGGATGCACTAAGTGCGGAAGATCAAAGCAATAAAAGCCAGTTTCAAAGAACAACGTGTGTGTGTGTTGTCGTGAAGGGAGTTATACGGGCAAAAGACCACCCACTACGTCACATGGTTATTAGAGAGACGGAGCACACTAACCTAGGCTGGAAGGCTTAATCAGGACGTCCAGAACATCGTAAAACGGCAGAGGCTTCATCTGCACATCCGGGTGCACGGGGGGGATGAGCGGGGCGGGTTGCTGGAGATTCATGGTCGCTTTGGTCCGGTCAAACACAACTGGTTGCCCAGGCAACAGGCACAATCGCGGCACCGAGTCCGTTTCGCCGCAGCGACCGTCTGGCCCGGAGCTGGGCGAGGTCACCGCACCCGGCCCTTCCCCGGCGGGTGGCGGCAGCAGCAGCAGCAGCTCCTTTGTGGCTGGAGCAGACAGGCCTGTGTCTGTTACCCGGGGGTGGCGGCGGGGCTGATGCAGCTCCTTGATTTGGCTCTGAACCGCGGCACTGCAGCCGTCCCTCAGCAGCTGCAACGCTCTCGGCGGCAGCTCGTGTTTACGGCCACTTTGGTTGAGGCGGCCGGCGAAGCCCAGTGACACTTGTAGCTCGGACACTCTGAGACTTGATACCATGCTCTGGAGAACAACACGAGAGAGAGAGGGGGGGGGGGGGTACACTCACACATGAAGCTGGGGGCAGCTCAACACCACCATCCAGCGCACTAATATTTGAAGCTGTGACATAGTGAGTGAGGTTGAACCTGACAAAACGGTTCCACTGGCCATTCACCTCCCCTTCACAGTCTGCACTTTTATTTGATCGACAAGCGATGTTTCTGTGCGACTTGAGTTATTTTCCACTTCCCATCATGCCTATAGGAGGGCTATATAGCACGTGACATGTCTGACCTGTGACCTGGGGTCCGACTCAAGCGGAGGAGGGGGGCTAAAGGACTGCTAGAGGACATTCCACCAGCCTGTACGATCAATGTATCAACAGTATGGTCAAAAAGACATCAACAATTACACTTTAAGGAGGCTAACGTTATCAATTGTAGCAGTGTTTTTGTTTATTGTTGTGAGCTGGAAGAACTTTGTCTTGCCACTGAACTATTTAGAGGCAAATCACCATTTAGATGGAGGCACAGATTTGCCCCTGGATAGTGTTGCCATTTTATCGTCAACTCCAGCTATTTTAACAGGTCGTGTGCTAGCTAATAAACAGTATCGTCCACGTCCAATATTCCCTGACCGTAACATGGGTGAGATGAGTAAGGTAAGTCATAGTTACCATTTGAGCATATCGTTGGTGATAGAATCCAAACTGCGGGCCAAATCCCAGAACTTTTTCGCTGCTTAAGATGGTGCCGCTGCCCTTATCTCTTGCTTGCTATATTTGCTCTGCAAAGAATTAGAGGTGACATCAATTGCAACCCTCCTATTTAAATGCCAATTATGTAATGTAGTTAGCAATTATTGACTGTTTGAATAGTGATAACTTTAGATTATTGTAAATATTAACTGTTTTGAGGAGCGAATGATACACTTGCGAGTAATGTGCAAATTCATAGGTGAAGTGACCTTGTTACATAATGCTGTTAACAAATGTAGGCTACTAATTGTAAGTCGCTTTGGATAAAAAGCGTCTGCTAAATGCTTAAATGTAAATGTAAATATCAGGGGGGGGGGGTTTAGTTGATTTCAAATTCTAACTGAATTTTGCACAACTCTGATTAATACACATCAATAGCAAAAGGAATAGGCTATGTAGGAGAGTTTGTATTGGGAGGTTACAAATAGTTCTACAGAAACCTTGTATCTTTAAGAACTGAGCACACTTTGTTTAAGTGACTATGTCACCTCTCAGTTATAATATAAAAAAAACATGCATGTAAAACCAGCATACATCACAGATATGACTAGGCTAATTACATCTACCCAAAAGGAAAGCCTGTAAAAAAGATAAATATATATAAAAACACTGACCCTTTTGTTATATGGTCCATGTTGGTTTGTTCCTATGTGTATATCCTTTTTCCATACAATTCCTCAACATATGTGACAATTACGTATCTAAAATGTTAAGAGTAATGTCAAAACCGATTATATATAGCATGGAGACATGGCAAAGCAGATGAATAGTCAGCTGAGACGCAGGGCTTAGGGATGAAAGAAACAATTGTGCTTACAGGCAAGAAAAAAAAAATCAAAAATAAATAACATCGAGTGTATATAAATAAAAAAATCTCATACTAAAATTCTGGAACGTTTTCCATACAACTCTTAAATATATTTAACGGTAAACATAGCCAAACTCGCGTTAGGATATTGGATAACATTGGTGACTGAACCATCTTTCTCATTTGGCTACAAACAGAAGCTTTACTTTAATTTCAAATCAGTCATATCAATTCTATTAAAAGACCGACCTGGACATTTCCACCAACAGGTAGCCTACCGGTATAGATACTGGTGTCAACGCGTTGGAACACCACAGTTAGCTACTGTGACTGTAACGGAGAGCAGAGACCCACACAACACACGGGAGAAACGGCCCATCCGTGTTCCCAATGACGGGCTGCTCCTCCACACACACCAACGTTATGTGCGGTCTGACTATCGCCTGCTTGGGATGGCCTACATCCAGCGACGGTATGTAAAATGCTAGGTGGCTGTCTAGCTAGCTAGCTAGAGAACGTTGTCTCAAAATCGATGTATATTATAGCTAGCGTCATTTGTTAGGGGGACTGCTAAAAGCTAAATAGCTTTTACGGATGTAGCACGTTAGCTTGTATGCCCTACTGCTAGCATGGTGGCTTGCTCGAGCTCTGTTGTGATTATTCCACATACGACTTTGGGCACATTAATATTGTCACGTCCAACATATTAGCCTGGCATTTAATATACCTGCAAGTTTAATAATTGGGGTTTATTATTTCAAAAAGTAACGTCGGTAAAAGTAAGTAAGAACCATTGTTTTTCTTTTCATACCCGAAGCTCATCACAATCCGCCATCTTATCTTCGCCGTCATTCTTCCTCTTAACACATGCGTTCAAGTTAAGTAACCAGCGCTGGGTGCACGACCGCCACCTTCTGCTTTGGAGTGTGGACCAGCTGTGGTCCGCCAGTCTAATAAAAAGTAGACCATTCTGCACTAATGAAACACGGAGACGCGTATAAATAGCGTTATATATATATATATTTAGTTTTATATATAGCAATACAGTATATCACGAGGTTAGATAAACAGGTGTTATGTTTTTGGCTGTTGAACAGCTGACAGAGCCACACTGTAGATACATGACACACACACACTGTCTTCACTTTGCTCCCACGTCACTTTATTTAACCACGGTCACCTTATTCCTTTTATTTATTTCATATATTTATTTCATTCTAGTTTATCCTTTTTACTACTATTTTTCTCGTACTTTTTTGCCACCATGTATATTTTTCATTACCTTTCACTGAACTTAACTTAAGACTCTTCCCACCATATACTGAACTTAACTTAAGACTCTTCCCACCATACTGAACCTAACTTAAGACTCTTCCCACCATACTGAACTTAACTTAAGACTCTTCCCACCATACTGAACTTAACTTAAGACTCTTCCCACCATACTGAACTTAACTTAAGCTCTTCTTCACCATACTGAACCTAACTTAAGCTCTTCTTCACCATACTGAACCTAACTTAAGCTCTTCTTCACCATACTGAACTTAACTTAAGACTCTTCCCACCATACTGAACCTAACTTAAGACTCTTCCCACCATACTGAACTTAACTTAAGACTCTTCCCACCATATTGAACTTAACTTAAGACTGGGCCACACCAGGGTTACGATTTACTGCTTCCCCAAATTATCGCCCAATCAGTTCCCAGGCTAATAATGAATACCCGGGCACTAGGTAAGCATGACAACTGTTAGGTAGTGTAGATTAGTAGAGTAACAGGTCACACCACCTTGATCCAGACAGGTTCTAGGGTGTGCCCGAGCCAGCATACCAAGCACTGCTGTAGCTAACCTCCATCCTGTGGCTTATTAATGTGTTAATATGACACATTTACTCTTTCTTGCGTGTTCAGAGTCCTGTCTAGCATGTAACCTTAGAGCCATCGGAGTCACAGCCTCTCTGAAATAAGATTAGATCAAATTCATTGTCGATTGTCGAAGTGTCGTTTTTCACGGACCAAAGTGCCACGTGAAATAAGACAAAGATAGTAAACATGACTATAAAAAGGGCACATGCTATATTAGCACCCGACTCTGTATACATAACTATATAATATAAAAGGAGACCCATAAAGCGACCTGTGATGGGGAAGAGAATTCGTATTGCACTTTATTTCACTGTAAGCGTTTGCTGTAAAAATGGGACATAACAGTGATAGCTCAAGTCGTGCTGTAGTGAGTAACAAGTGTACCCCTGTAAGGATTACAGTAATATTAAGTAATATAATAATATAATAATTATACCGTCTGTATTGCAGTAGTATGTAGTATACACAGTATAATTTACATTTACATTTTACATTTACAGCATTTAGCAGACGTTTTTATCCAAAGCGACTTACAATTAGTAAATTTGTCAACAGTTGAACTGGTTAACCACCAGTTTTGCAAGTAGATAACATTCTCCTAGAATAAGGACAGTATCATGTAACATACAGTATACAGGATAGTAATTTACAGCAAGTATATTGGCAAATATGTATATTAATATAATGCAGAATGTAGGACTTTGAAAGATCCAAACCTCACCATCAGCATTATAAGCAGTCCATGTTGTGAAGGCTATGAATTGTATGATGATGAATGTAAGAATGTACACAGTCTAAGCTAATAGTGTGTGTTTCACTTTGTTCAGTAAATGTCTTCAGTCTGACTTGAAGGCCAATCATATAATCATATTTTATTAAATGAAAAATGTAAATTCACCATCTTTGTGTAGGCCTATATTTTATTACCAATGTGCCAACAAGTAGGCTACTGCTGATAGATGTAGAGGTGTTAACCAGACTAAGGTAGGTTTCAGTGTACAGTAGGCCTAATGGTGGATATATTGTCTGGACAACATACATCTCCACCGCTCTTGGGGTACTCTATTGATCCTTATTACCATCTCAGCTTCTTCTTGGTCACAAATGTAGGCTATCTTTGTATTTGGTTCTCCGAGTTAGCCTTCATTAATCATTAATCTTCTCACCAATTTGGTGTAAAAAAAATCGTTAAAATATCGAATAGCTTGTCATAAAGATGAAATGACACAAATAGGAAGTAGCCTACATGTGACTCGTGTTCCAATACTCAAAACTGTTAAAGTAGCTATAAAAGAGACAATAATCAGGTAAGTAATGTTGGTATGGGGCAGCATTATGACATCACTGGCATGGTAGGCTACAGTCTCTAACATCCAGTTGACAGTTGGTAGTTTGTCAAACTGTCAAAGCTTAACAGAAGTTCACAAAATGTCTCGTTGTAAACAGAACAATTGTGGTAAAATTCTATTTTATACAAGTGAAAAGCGCATTGACGGCCAAATACACAAACAATGATGAAATGTTCTTATTTTTTAAATAGTTTAACAGCCATGCCTGGTACAGTAGGCAACTAACCTTGACCTTGACCCACGCAATTTTGCGATATTTTATGCATCGCTAGTTTAGAATGGGAGTTTAACGGGTCTGTGGTGCCAGGTCACTAGGGGTTAGCTTTCCTCATGGTAGGAATGCGGTCCTGCCGGCAGAGACCTGTATGTGGTGGGGAGGGATCAGCCTATTGGCTGTTTTTGTTGCTGGTTTATGTGAACTACATTGGTTGTCCCTCTTGTATTACGCTGTATGTAAACATCGAAATTGTAGGGTCAGTCAACTAATTTCACAAGCTGGCCCAAATGACAAATAAATGTGAGATCAATCGACTAGGATAATTGTAACTTGCTTTCATTAGTTATAGTGGTTTTGGACATGGCTTAAGCAACTTATCTGTTATTCTGTTTTTAAAGAGTCACATAAATACATAAATAGGCCCACTTGTAAGTAACTGGTCCAGTTGAGCACCGTATAAGACTGTTCTTAGCCTAACGGGCATTGTGAACATACGTCTGGTCACTTTCAGTACTGAGCAACAGGAACCACCGGGAACAACAGAAGGTATGTAGTCGGCGCGCTGTGTATGCTGGGAGCGCACAGTAGATTCAAGATGGCGGCGAGCAGGAGGCTGCACAAGGTAAATCTCCCAATCGCGTTATTTTCATGTAGCAACTAGGATAAACCGACAATGGTTTGGCTCTGGGGATAGCGGCCTCTTTTAATTAGAAAATATATTTTAGACAGAGATCCGCGGCGATACCGTTCGTGTCCGTGCGTTCGTTCTGCAATTCCCCCAAAATCGAGAAGTCACTCCTCAGAACTAGCCACCGGCTAACTCATTATTTGCCATCGAAGCACCGGCAACAGAGGCCGGAGAGTCGAGAGGGAGGCTTATGAAGACGAGCCAGGCTGGCGTTCGCCCATTGGCGCTGGCCCTCGGGTAGTGGTCGTGGGGCAGGTGACCGCCTTTATTATTTTCCAGCGTGAACTTGGCACTCGCACTTACAACGGCGTACGTCGGCTGTGGCCAGCTAACTAGCTAAGCTTAGCCGTTCATTTCCGTTAGCTTCATTGGCACTAGCCAGCTAGCTGTCGTCGGCTCAACGGGCTATTGTAGTCGTCGTAACCGGAGTTATTCGGCGTAAGATGGGTGGTGATGGCGATAACATTAATGGGAAAAGCGAATACTTTGTTAGCTTTTGGTGACAAGTTGTGAGTTCTTGATAAGACTCGTACCGTAGTCTGTCTGTTAGCAACCGATTAATATTAGCCGATCTAATAACGTTACCGGTAGCAGTTTCGTTGTCCGTTTACTAGTTGACCGACATAAAACTATTGGATTGTGGCGTTTGTGTGTCAGTTAGTGGTGTACTATGGTATTTTTGTTTTATGGTTAGCTTCTCATTGCGTAACGCTCAACGTACGGGGTTTTCCAGTTAAACAAAACCGAAAGCAAACAAACGTGATCTATACTAGTTTGTTAGTCTACCCGCTCATTGTGCTATTTTTAGGTGCTAAGTAACACCACCTATCTTAAAGCAACCTATCTTTAAAGCAGGTGCTATATTGTCAGTTGATGTGTATATTAGCGTGCCCCCCACCCCAATACACGCACATACACCTCTACTGATTTCTCGTCACATAATTCTATATTCTCTTTTCTCAGGAACTTGAGGAAATTCGCAAGTCTGGAATGAAAAACTTCAGAAACATTCAAGTTGATGAATCAAACATATTAACATGGCAAGGGCTCATTGTTCCTGTAAGCTGCGTTTTGCCTGCCATTCATTCAATGCTTCATCACTTTCACCGTCACTGTCCATCGCTAACCTTCTTCCTCGTTTCCAGGACAACCCTCCTTACGACAAGGGCGCGTTCAGGATCGAAATCATTTTCCCTGCAGAGTATCCCTTCAAACCTCCCAAGATCACGTTCAAGACAAAGATCTACCACCCAAACATTGACGAGAAGGGGCAGGTGTGTCTTCCCGTGATCAGCGCAGAGAACTGGAAGCCAGCCACCAAAACTGACCAAGGTGTGTGTGTGTGTGTGTTCACGGCCCCCAGTGTCAGAAGGTATCTTAAACACTAACTGTTTGTGATTGATATGAGGGGATTACCTTAGCGGGTTTCATCTCTGGATTACGATCACATGTCGCTGAGCGGAAAAAATAATATATATACACACACACACACAGTCTGATAATACTAAAGTGGCTCATAGATTGATGAGTGGTTAGTTTGTTTTCATAACTTGTCTTATGTGCATTTTTATAAAAAAAAAAATTCTGGGAAACTATCTAGTGAATAATGGCTCTTAGTACTTGGGATACCATGGTGTTGTCACTGCAGTAAACAATGTTATTTGTGCACACAGAATAGGTCCTTACGGAAGCAATACAGTGGTTAGCACTTTTGCCTTACGGCAAGAAGGTCCTGGGTTCAAACCCCAAACTGGGGCCTCGCTGTGTTCTTTAGAAGACATGCATGTTAGCTCAATACTGCTGTCTTTGCCCTTGAGCCACTGGCATTAGCACTGGATGGGCTGTGTTGCTGCCCACTGCTTGTAAGTAGCTAGAATGAGTCCAGTGCAGAGGACACGTCTCAGCACAGGGGCCATAAAGGACAACAACAACACAAGAGACACAGAATTTGCATCTTCATCTACAGTTTGATAACTGGTGTGCAGTGTAACTTACAATGAGGGAGGCGTCTTTCTGAAGTGCTTACAGGAAGGCCCAGACCACTAGCATATCATCTAGAAGACATAATTGTCTCATTAAAACTCTGGGTTTTGCCTGCTGAATGCTTGGCTGTCTGAAGACTTGTGTACATTTGGAGTGCCTTCTGTTATCAGCCCCTCTTGACTTTTTGTCCACCCCCTTGTTTCAGTCCAGACTTGTTAAAAAGGGTAACACTGGGGAGGTTGAGGTTGTTTCACTGTCAACCACACTTAACATGTCCGTTTACTAAACCGTACGGTTTTAGAAGCTGTGCTTGTCCAACTACGGCATTCAGATTTGTGTCCGACACTAAAGCTTCTTCTGAGTCACTTACACATTCAGTTGACGAGTTGAAGGTCGTGTCTTATGCATTTCCATTTGCCTATATAGGTTTTAAGTAGCCTAAACAAACCGTAGACATTAGGAAGAGACACAGATGCACTGAATACATTCCTGTTTTTGATTCCAAAATGGCTACTAGCTAAAAGGGAGCTAATAACCGTGCTCTCAATGTTGTTGTGGACATAATTTTCAGTATAATGGGGCAGCCCTGTAATCTTTCCATGTTAAAGGGATGGGCCCAGACTCCACATCATAAACTAATTCTGCTTCATGGTCTGGGTGAGAAACCCATTCATATCTATGGCCATGTTTGTATGTTCTGACCCTCCTCCCTAATGGTTTCTATTTTGATAGTGAGGGGTGGAGAAGGGTGGCTGCAGTAGGGGGAGGAGTAGAGGAGAAAAGTATGAGGTGGGAGGGGCCCACACAGTTGGTTTCAAACCAAAACAACAACAGAAAGGAGAGGCGTGTCGTTACAAAGTAGTGGCTCTTCTTAAAATGGGGCTTAGTGTTTTTAATAACGCCATGGCGCTCGTGTGTTGCGCTACCGTGTTCCTAGCTGGTGTGCTTGAGGTAAGGTGGGGAGGACTACCTTCACAGGTGCAGTAGATAATGGCAACAACACTAGAGTCTAGAGTGCAAGTCACGTCCTGTGCCCAGCATGCAGTGGTATGCTCACTGTGTGTGAACACGCCCTGCGTTAAACCCCTACAGTGGATGTGTGGAGCCTTGTTGAGTTTTTTGTGTCTCCGTCTGTTTCTTGCAGTAATTCAGTCCCTCATTGCCCTGGTGAACGACCCCCAGCCGGAGCACCCCCTGAGAGCAGACCTAGCAGAAGAGTACTCAAAGGACCGTAAAAAATTCTTTAAGAATGCCGAAGAATTTACAAAGAAACACGGCGAGAAGCGGCCAATGGACTGATCACCTGACGCGCGTGTAGCCCCCCCCCCCCTCTTTGCTCTCTCTCTCTCCTATCTCACCCGCCCAATCAAATGTCTATTTTCCTCTTGCATATTTCCTCTACCTATATACCTCTGCATCCCCCCTTCTGTCACACACACACGCTCCCTCCACCTCCCCCTGTCCCCCACACATGCCATCCCTGCAGCCCCGGAGCAAGGCAGTGATAGCCCCCTCCCCAAGGGCTCTGTGGCTCTCTGACTCCCCCGGCCGCGTAGCTCCAGGCCATTACTAACTTTCTAATCCTTTCTTAAATTAAAACAAGTAAAAGCAAAAAAAGACAGGATAAGAATTAAGATGGAGAAATACTCAATGTGGTAATGTTCTGTTTGCTTCTCCTCTATAAACATCTATTGTTTTTCCTCGAAGAGTTTATGTTCCCAGGAAAGCACCGTTGGCTGTCTCGTTCTTATTTTTCCCCATCATCTATGGTTTGTGATATTTAATGAAACAAAATACAATAGAAGATCTGTTTAGAGCCACTGTTTGTAATTTTCTGAGCTAAAACAAAGTTCCATAAGAAGGGTTCAGTTTGGAGAAAACACTTAAATGTATTTGGAAGAAAAAGAAAAACACTCTACATTGTTTTGCAATGTTGGTACCTTGTGCTAAACCTACTGGCACTATTCCCACCCAATCTGACACAAACAAGGGGGAGGTGAGGTTGTGAGGTTTGCAGCGTAGTTGAGTTTTCCTCAGTAGTGTTCACAGGCAGTTTGTGCATGCATAACTAGCAGTCATTTGTCACTTCCTCTGAATTTTCCAAGCTTTCTCTAATGTATTTTAGGTGCCACTTGGCAGAGGGAAGTCCCACTTGTTTTTAATTTGAGCATGCTGTTTCTCACAGCTCGCTAATCCCATAGATCCCCTTGCAGCCCATTAACCCCTATCACTGGAGCCTCGTAACACACCTCCACATATAGTCAGACACACTATTCACACTCACACACACCCCCCTCCAAAGATGGGACCCAACTGTCAGGGGAGGAAGCGGGAGGAGGAACTGGGTAAGGTGGAAAGAGTCGAAGCCTCCCAACGGTGGTCCGTGACGAGCACCTCTCAACGCAGCCGGGAGAGCACTGGCTGTCCTGGGATGTCAGACGGTGGAAAGGGACTGGAGCGGCCAAACCCAAGTGTGACAGCTATATGATCTGGTCCCAATATTGTTTCATAATAAAGATGGCTAATCATTTGGCCTTACTGTCTGGCTGGTGGTGCAGTGCATGTGTAATGGGGCCGGTTCTATAATAAATACAAATCAGATCAGGTACAGGTTTGTTGGAGGCACACGAATAAAAAGGTGACTCATTTTCATGACACTCTTCAGCAAATGTTAAACGGGTTAGCCAGATATAATGACGTTAAGCATAAAGGAACCAATGGTGAGGTTTTTATTGCGTGCCATGAGTTGTAATATAATTCAAACTGACCAAGTCACTACATTTCTAGCTTCCTCAAAATAATTTTTATGAACCATTTCAGATTATTACAGATGGTTGTAGAAGTTAATAGTAAATTTATATGATCCCACAGGCTATGGTTTTGGTGACCTCACATGTCAAGCATTTGACTGGAAGCACGACTGTTTACAACCGTATTGAATTGAGGATGAGCCCAGGGACAATGAAGTCATATATAACTTCCTGGTACGCCAGGCCGTGGCTCCCTAGGCGATAATGCCTGCTCATTACTGTCTTTTCCCACTGCTCAGCACAGCTTGGACTAACCTCTATTAAACTGGGATCCCATTCATGTTATTAGCAGACTGAAGGCTTAATGTAATACAGCTGAACTGTGTGTTGAATCCGTCATTGCAGAGCTGTTTTTTGAGGTCACAACGGTTGGTAAACAAGTGTCTTTAAAACATGTAGGTGGATACATTCATATGCACTTGGTGTAAAGAAACATTCCAGCTCGGTTATCTGAACTATCTTTAATTCATATCCCAATTCACTCTGTGACATTGATGGTGCTCTCTTAATCATGGCCTACTGAACTGTCACTTGGTGGTGGTGTTGTTGTCCATGTCTGTCCCTGCCCAAAGGTCACTCCTGGACTTCAGGTAACAGTTATGAATGCCAATAGAACTGGGACAAGATTAACCCAGCGGTCAGAGGTGGTAGGCTACAGGAAAAAAACCCAGCTGCTGTAGAGATACAGCAGGCTACTGTAGAGATACAGCAGGCTACTGTAGAGATACAGCAGCTGGCCTGACTGTAAATGTCCGGGCTCGTTCATGGATAGAATGCAGAGGACATTTAATAAGCCTACTGCAGTGTCAAAACTGCAGTAGGCTTTACCATTACATAACTAGAGCTTTAATGCAAAATATTGATTTATTAATATAATATTAATATTTACACATATAGTACATAGAGTTGCATTCATTTTGGCATGGTAATGCATGTTAATAGCGCTTAGTAGGCTACACCTGAGTGTTTAAAATCCTTCACCTCTGAATGCTCATGTAGAACAGGCCCCTAATCTCTTGAAAGATACTCTTAGGTTAAAACATCATTATGGGTTTAGCTGGTAAATGTTGAGGAGTCGCGTCGACATCTCACACTGTGCAATGTCGACGCCGTGATTGAGGCTAACCCAGCGAGGGGAAAGGCACTAGGATGACCTCAAATGATTGTTTCACTACCTCTGTGATGTCTCCCCTGAACCAGCGCCACCGGAGAGGGGAGGTAGCTACTGGCGAACGAGGTTCATGGCTAACAAGTCTACCTAATGGAACACTTTCGCTTATGCTAAACTCCTCTGGGGCCTTTTCGAATGTCATTGCAAGGAGGGAGACTAGTAAACATTCACAGATTTAAAACGAACACACACACACACAAAAAAAACACCTTTTACGAGATGAAGTGTCAATAAAAGACAAGAGGATTGTCCTAAACAGTAGGAGGTAGACTAGACTAAGCTAGAAGGTGGTTACCATGGCTACCGGCCATGGGTGTACCTGTTGCCCTGGAATGACATCATTTGAAGTATATCCTGACTACCGCGAAGGCCAAAGTATACTTTCTGCGGAACGCGCCGGACACGAAATGATCTAGGGTGTGCGCAGGGGCGTAGCTTTCATTTGAACATTATAGGGGGGGGGTCTGGGGCTCCTCCCCAGTTACATTTTGAGGGTCAAACGCTTCATTTTAACTTCATTTGTGCCTTTTCAATTTATGGTGCAAATGTCTTCATTTCCGTAAAGGAAAACACAAGATTCAGGCACCAGGTGACAATTCAGAATGTATAATGGAGTATAATGGAGTAAGGCTCTCAGGCATCCTGTATAGTAATAGTATTATCCCTGCTGAGGCAACATAGAGGCATGATTTACTCTTCTGCTTCATTGGGGGGGGGGGGGGGGGGGGAACCCGGACCTGTGCCCGCCGGCGGTGCACGCCCCAAACCGGGCGCCCCCCCCCCAACGGCCCCGTGCGGGCCGGTGAGGGGGGGGGTAATCAA
>JAOEHI010054030.1:0-14492 GCA_025447815.1 Percopsis transmontana | reverse complement strand
TCTCTCTCTCTCTCTCTCTCTCTCTCTCTCTCTCTCTCTCTCTCTCTCTCTCTCTCTCTTTCTCTCTCTCTCTCTCTTGCTTTCTCTCTCCCCGTTAACACACACACTCGCACACACACTCAGCATTAGGAGTTCTCAGTGGAGCTGTTACCCTCCGCTGCTCCCCCCTGAGCCACTTCAGACACACAGTGACCTCAAAAACGGTCAGCTCTAATGCTCTCTCTCCCACTCTGTTTTTTTGCCATCTTTCTCTTTATTTCTGAGCCGTTCTCTCCTCTTTTTTTCCCCTCGACAGCCTTTCAGGGACTCCCTCCCTCCGCCTTTATTTCTCTCCCTCCTCTCTCTCCTTTCTCCGGTGTCTCTCGCTCACCGAGCCCCTCTATTTTCGTCAGAAACAATCACTGTATTTTCCGTCTCACTGCCTCATGCTGCCGCAGTCTGAGGCTCTGATAGCAGGGAGAGAGAGAAGAGAAGAGAGAGAGAGAGAGAGAGAGAGAGAGATGTGCACGCACCATGCGAGGCACAAACAGGAAAGGCTACATAATGGTTTCTTGTCATTGTCACCGTAGTGTCACATCTGTCTGTCCTCTGAGCTGTGCCCGGAGTGTGCACGCCGTCTGCCGTCGCCGTGGCATTCCTTCACGGAGGCTCTGCACCCCCACACAGACACAGCCCGAAAAGCTCCTCAAATATACACTCACCGGCCACTTCATTAGGTACACCTAGCGAAACCAATGCAGTCTAATACAACGGTCCTGCAGTAAATCTCCTTTCGATATTTTTAAAATGTTCAGTTTATGTTGAAACCTTTTAAGAGTGTTTCTATTATTTATGAGGCTAGGCTAAAAAACACAAACACCTTTGTGTTTTTTGTGTATATAATATATATATATATATATATACAGTATATATATTTTTTGTATATCATGTGTGATCACATGAATGGGAGCAGGGTAGCATCAGGCAAAAAGGTATTTTAAAGGTACACACTTGTGTCGAGAATCGCCCTTGTGGTTGAAAACAGCAAAAACACAAAAATGGTTGGTTATCTTTACTCTTTCCCTTTCATGCACAATTTGGTGTTCTGGGGGTGATGTGAAGAAATCGAGGACTGTTCCCTTTAACCGAGAACAAGAGCGAGTAATGAATTCCAAAAGGGAGTCTAGATGTGGTCGATTCCACAAGCCCCGGAGAGCTACGGTCGCAGCCTTTGATATGCGCATGTCATTTACAGTGTACACACTCAAAATAGCAACAACCAGGCAAGGAAAGGAGTAAGGAAGACAGCTCTCTGCTGCTGCCCATACAAACCAAGTACAAAATTATTTTCACTGCCGCCCACATTTAATACACATTCACACACACACACACACACAAACACACACGAACACACACACACACAGAGAGAGAGATATACATATGTCAACAAGGTGCTGTTTCATTATTCATTGAATCAGAAATGTCTGACCCGTCCTATTTGCAGACGAGCGAGGGCTGTATTACTGGGAGGATAATTGGTGGTGATAAACTACCTCTTTAGACAGGACCGCATTGATCTGGACAGAGGGTTTGTGTAAGGGAAGGCAACAGTGATAGATCTGAACACTTATCACGAACGCACACCGAACGCCCATCTGAATAAAACCCTGGGTGAAGGAACGACATCGTCACCGAATGCCATCCAGTCATAGATTAGCAGCGAGTGGCTAATGCAGTCTGCCATGCGGCAGCGTTGCATTGCCCCGCAGGGCTCAAGCAAACACATCAATCTGGCTAGCGGTGTGTGTCAACATGTAGACGTTTACCATGCTAATCGCAAAGCAACACACACACACACACACACACGCACGCACGCACACTCACTCACACACACACAAACACACACAAACACACTGAAAAATGTTGCATTCAGACAGAAAAAGTTCAACTCCATTCAAATATATGGTATTCAGATTGAATGTTGACTGCTGCTGGTAGCGTTCATTTCATGGGCCATTGGGGAAATGATGTCTGTGACAATCAGCAGACGTAGATGGATTCTGAATCTCCTGTTGTGTTTAGCTATCAACACGCACGCACGCACGCGCACAAATACACACACACACACACACACACACACACATTATTTTGCAACACGGTGGTAGAGATTTCATGTTGTGTTTGTGTAGCATAGAGTGCCTGGAGGGAATTGTGTGTGTGTGTGTGTGTGTGTGTGTGTGTGTGTGTGAGGGTTAGCTGCTCAGCAGATTTGGCATAGGGACAAGGACCCTTCAATTAGCACCTTTTTATATTAATTTATCAATGAAGGACAGATGAAGTGTTAAGATGGACACCGACAGGGTGGTAGGGGGGGACATGCGGAATGGGTGGGGCACAAGCCAGTCGCCCTTCAGCAGGGAGCGGAGAAGTCGGAATGGCTAGGAGAGCAAATTAGCATAGCTTAAATCCCAGTAACCACCTATAGTGCCCGTAGTGATGTGAATAGCAGAGCACTTTGTGGATTCAAATGCAACTTTGCTGCGCTGCAATTCGCGGGCCCACCTTAATTCCAGGTCCAAATGAGTTCTCGGAAACGTTATAAGAGCCCCAGACGGCAACATCACATATTTATGACATGTCAAGGCAATATGAAACAATTGACCGACGATTACCGCTGGCAGCTAGCCAAACTGTTGACATTCGTCATTCGCCCCTTCTGTGTATGTATTTGGCGAAATGAGTACTTGTGCGTACTGTGGCATTTTTCATCAACACGTCTCAGGGAAATGTGCTGGCACTGCACAGCTCTGTCAACGTCCTCCCTTCACTACCCCCCCCCCACGGCCACCCCTGCTGGGCCTGCGACACACACACACACACACACACACACACACACACACACACACACACACACGCACACACATACACACACACACATACATATAGCATTCGGGCGTCCTTCAGTGCCTACACCGGGCGGCGATGGCGCGGCAGGGCATGCGTGTCACAGAGGCACGGAGGGGTGCTGATTCCGGATGCACGGCACGTGGAGTTAGGATAAGCATCACACCCTGCGGCCCTCCTCTGCCACTGTTTGCTTAATCACAATTTACTGCAGAGAAAGCGAAGGAGAGGGAGAAAGCGGTAAAGAAAGACAGGATAAGAGTGAGGGAACAGGGAGAGGAGAGAGGAAGCTGGAGAGTTAGCAAGGGCAACGGAAAGAGAGAGGAGGGGGAGAGGAGGGGATGCTCAGCGAGGCAGGGAATGAGGTAGTAAAGTAAAAGAGTTAGCGAGAACAGAGTGGGCCAGAACGCAGAGAGAGGGAGAGCGAGAGAGAAACGATTCGGTAGATAACTGCAGCGCGGAGAGACGTTATAGCTGTCGAAAAGGCAAATAGACACCTATATTATGTCTATTTCTGTTTCATGTCCCAATCATCTGGGTCACATTAACAGTATCTCATGTGGTCTCTGCTGGTTTTGACCTGTATTGTCTGCACGCTAGTGAATACAGTCGTAAAAATAAGCAGAAAGACAGTCCACAAGGTCAGGTCAAATGAGACGTTAGAGAAAGAGGTTACTTAAAGGCCCTATATTAAAGGCCTAGGGTTAGGGTTAGGGTTAATGTCATTTTGTACAGTGTTTCTCCCTTAGAGAGAAATTATTTTACAGTTGGTGTTGGAATGATTTTTACATGCACCAACTTGATTGATTGATGAGTGGGAGGTCAGAGACGAATGGTTACAATCCAAAAATTACCTGGGGCCAAATCTGTTTTACACAATTATTATTATCAGAGAGGCCCTTCGGGTCCCTTCAGACAACACAATGGAATTTTGAATTTTATATTACGGGGGTCTTTAATAATTCATGCAGAAGTATAATGTATCGTGCAACACAAGTACAGGATTTATTTAGGATTCCTATTCTGAATTTCAGCTATTGTTTATCTTTTATAAGAGTCTAATATTATAGTCGAGTGAGCCTTTGACACAGCCTATCCAAACGGGCTGTTCTCAGCTCCCAGTGGGGGGTCATAACTATCACACCGAGAACTCTTTTTGCCACCAGCTCCTCTCTGCTTCTAGCTCTCTTTCCTGCATCCCTTTTTTAAATCCTAATCCCTCCCTCTCTGTCTTCTTTCAGCTTCCTCCTCCACATTGCTATGTGCTCTCTCTCTCTCTCTCTATCACAGTCTCTCTCCCTGCCCAGCTCTGGCTCCAGTACAGAGCAATTACAGAGATGATATCAGCTGTCAGTCAGTGGCTCACAGATGAAGCAGGGCCTCTTTTACATGTTAATGGAACGCCAGATTCAATCAGGCCTTTGTGTGGCGGAGGGGAGGGCTGCTTCACTCATTAAAAAATAAATCACAATAACAATGAGGCCCTGGCCGCAGTGGAAAGCACTACCTATAGCTCCGGCACACTGACTGCACTGGAGGTTTCGCTCTCGGGGCGCGTCTTCCCTCGCTCCCGCTCCCTACCACAGTGTGCGCTAGTGAGGGAGTGAGAAGGAGGAGGGATGTGGTACAGGTTTCTGAGGGTGCAGGACACCTGCATCAGCTAAACAACAGAAAGGAGCTATGTCAGGTCTGTTCTCTTGCCTCTCTTTTCCTCTGTCGCTCTGTCTCTCTTTCTCTTTCTCCATTCATGCTTGAGCCCCTCGTCCCCCTCGTTCTTCCTCTAAGCCCTCAGCTGGAGCACAGGGTCCTCTCCACATGTTATGTTGAGGCCTCTGTTGTTTTGGTTTTACACTGCACGCGACTGCACGAGAAACTTTGGGACTCAGAGCTGTGACACCATATCACAGGTAGCAGGATTAAAAACCAGTTGCCTGACATTGTTTTATTAGAGCTCTCGGAACGCAGAGACAGCCAGTAAAGGTCCACTGCCTTGCCCATTGGCACTTGTGCATGGGTGGGCACAGTGGCTGTTTGGAGGGAATCAACCGTTGACCTTTTGTATATATACGAATAGCTACTGTACCGTATCTAGCCACACGGCCGACACATTAGCCATACATGTTTTGGGGTGTGTGAGCATACTGAATGTATGCCTCTATCATTGTGTCTGTGCGCCACAAGTTTGAATGGGACCGTGTTAAGCTTTAGGGCAAAACGTGGGCTCCTGCAGGTCCCTGTGTTTCTCTATACAGATGTGAACTGCTGATGTAATACAGCTGTCACGTTTAACTAGCATATTGCTGCCATTCAGTGTCTATTATATAACCTCATTAGGCTCATTACCATGCGGCTTTGGGTAGCCGTTCAAAAGCCCGGCTCCCTTTTGATCGCTGCTAGCTTTGTTTAGGATCTCTCTCTGGAGGTGAGATCCAGCGATGTGCATCTCATTTAATCCATCAGAGCGCAGGAGAATTTGTGCGCGTGTTTGGATGTTTGGGTATGTGTTTGCTTGTGCTGCGGACGCACACGCATTAAATGTGTCTATAGACCAAAGATTTATTATAGCAAAGTTCAGCCAGAGAGTGCTGAATTATGCATCACTCGCTACCATGGAGAAATATGCTGAATAGGCCTCCGTTGAACTTGAGGGTGCAAGAGACAGAATGCAAAACAATAAAACATCTTTTTAGGTCCGCCTCTCTGTATGAGAAAATAAAAGGAAAACCTTGTTCTCTATGGCTTTGGCAAATGGTTATAGACTCGGTTCAAGGGAGTTTTCCTGTTTCATTTAATAAGCTTTTCCAGAAGTATTCACGTATACAGTATCTTGTAATCCTCAATTAAATGATGTCGGTGTGTCAATTCTGGCCACTGTTCCGAATTTCTGATCTATTTTCTTTAACCCTAGAACTCTAACCCTGTTACCCACAATCCCTTGCCGGGGGAAAGGTGATGGATGCTGTTTTAAACGTTTGTGGTCACACCAATGACAAGTGACATCAGGGCAGAGCGCCCCTCCCCAGCACTTAGAGAGATTGGGCCGGGCTTGGATCGCCCAGGGGTGGACTAGAGAGAGCCGTGTTGGAGGACATGCTCATTTGTCAGGCGGCTCCATATTCATGAACACAGCGGGGACGTATCAGCTGCCATCCAGCACATAAAGTCACCTCCCCCGCTTTATTGGGCTGATAGCATTCTGCCCTCTACCCTCCTTGGGGAATGACAGGGAGTGAAATGGACTGGCGGTCAAACGACTCGCTGTGGAAGATTATTATTGGTGTTCCTCAAACAATACAGGTGTCCCCCCCAGCATTAGTCACCTTCTCCCCCATCCACATAACCATTCAGCGCCTCCCCCCTCCTCCACCACCACCTCCCTGGGCTGAAGGATAATCACAGAGACAATCTGTATGTCTTTGTTTCCTCCTCCAGAGTGTATTTGGGTTAATCCACCTGTTGGCTGGCTAGTGATAGAATTCCCCACCTGAGGCCATAGGAGGGGCATGGGAAGAAGAATGAAAATAATGTCTATTGTTCCACCTAGGTGTGTGACCAGGGTTTTAGACCAGGGAACGTGAGAGAGAGGGGGATGGAGGCAGGGTGTGAAGGAGGACAAGTGGCTGTGGCACGGAACATGCTGCAGGGAAGGGAAGAAGGAACAGATGAGGGAGGACAGGTGGAGGGGGAGCAAGGAAGGGTGTGTGTTCTGGTGCGCTGCCGTGCACCCGGGGAGAATATTACCTTATGTGTTGATAGAGACCCGGTTGGCCCTCCCATTCACCGTGGACGCGTCACGCAGTCTTGAAACCCTCTCTCCCCTCATCCGTGGCACACTGTATAGCCCCCCCCCCGCCAGAGCCATACGTCTAATCTCTCTCCGCCGCAGCGGAGGACTTTTTACAGCCACAACAAAGCTCTGCCTTCTCCCCCCTGTAGCATTACAAGCCCCCATCCGTCACGTGGCGTAGACACAGCAGACACCCACCGCCACCGCTCGACTAGATGGGACCTGCGATCTCCTCACAGTCACATTGGCCTTCCGTGGGGGGGGGGGGGGGGAAGGGGGGTGGGGTCAGTTATTACAAGAAGCAGTTGGAAAGACAGAAACCTGAGATGGTTTCGGAATCGTAAAAAGGGAGACAGCACCTGGAAGGAATGGGGAGGGGTGGGGGGTAGAGGGTAGGGGCTTGGGGGGAGGGGGATGGGAGGGGGAAGGAATGTGAAAATGCGCTGTTGTTACAGGGAAGTGGTTTGTGTGTTTTTGGTGGCCGCGCATGATTGGTCAGGCAATTCACTGTGGAGCCGTGGGACTAATTCTTGGGAGGGATTTCACCAAAAAGAATCTACATACAGGTGCTCACTAACCTGTCTTGCATATTCTTATTTTTGAACGCAGAAATGTGTGTACATAATGCTAGCTTTATTAGGATATTTATTGTTACATATAAGACACACTAGTATATTATACTATGCAATATGTATGTGGGAGGAAGAAATATTTTTATATATTTTGGAAAGCCCCACATATGCCCGCTGTTGCGTTTGAAATAAAGGATATCTGATAATGTCAGAACTAGAACCCTCTAGATAGCTTTGTGTGTTTATCCGTAACTAGTTTGCCCAGGCTTTATCCAGTTTACAGTCGATTGCAAAGGATATATTAGCATTAGGTGTGATGGCAAATATTTGACCAGCTTTTTAGGACAGACTTACTGTAGCTCTTATGGTTGGAGCAGGGGTAGGAAAATCACTTGAAATCAAAAAAGCATCTCCAACAGTAACATCACAACAGTGTGTGTTATTGTGTGTGTGTGTGTGTGTGTGTGTGTGTGTGTGTGTGTGTGTGTGTGTGAGCGTGCGTGTACAGTACATGCACCATGCATACCCTTGTCTCTGCGTGCACACTGTAGCAGCGCTACATGTCTTGGCCTGTGCACCTGTCATCTCTGGCTGTCCCTTCCCATTAGCTCCAACAGCTATTTGTCTGCCATTACTGACCTCAAAACAGCACAAACACTGTCCTTCACCACACACACACCCCCTCACTACCCTGGCCGTCGCCGGCATTGCAAAATCACTTGTGCTTTCGCTGTGGTGTGCATTAATTACACCGCACACTCGCTGTTCGCGGTGCGCATTATGGAGATAAGATCAGATTGAGTGTATTAAGATGGATGCCATTTCAAACGGTTGTTGATGAGGCCTAAAAACATCATTGCCCGTGGTGTTGTCGCTGATTGAAAGTGGAGCCAGAAGCAAATGGGATATCAGCCAGTCGGGCAGGTGTAGAGGGATATCATTTTTACTTCACTGGGATAGATGCAAAATTAAATACCTGTCCAAGACTTAATGGAATTTTATACCCTTAGTCAATAGATTTGGCTGTATTTGGCTCACGGGACAGCTGACTGGATCTCTACTACAGCGTTTGTGAATTACGTACAGATCACACCTTGATCTGGAAGAATTAAATCATTAAATCCTCTTTGTGTGTGTGTGTGTGTGTGCGTAAGTGTGTGTGTGTGTGTGTGTGTGTGTGTGTGTGTGTGTGTGATTGCATGTGTAGGAGTCACCCCAGCCAGACATGGCAGGCACTCCCTCGTTCTACTGCTTCCAAAAGGGTGGTTGTAGTTGCAGTTAGAGCCAGCAGGAGATTTATCCAAAGGATTAGGGTGCATCTGCTTCCGTGCCTCAAACACGTGCATTATTGGCCCTTTGACCAGGAGGGTAAGGGTGGGGGGGGGGTTCTAAGAGCTGAAGTGACTTCCTTGCCTCCCCTCATTTTCCAAAAATATTTTTAGAAAGTAGCACTACAAACTAACCATTTGCTGATCCCCCGTCACCAAACACCAAAATAACTGATTTCACTAAATAATATTATGTAATAGTAATATAAGAAAAATAATAATATACAGTATGTGCTTAATTGAACCGGCCTGTTCTTTTCTAAGGTAAAGTAGAAGCAAATACTGTTAGTAATTCTAGTCTCAGAACCAGTTTTTTCCATCTGCGCCATTGATGCATCTTACTCTGCTTCCCCTCCTCCGTCTGACATTGCCTTCCCTTTCTTCTCCTTGACTACATTGGACTCCCCAGCCAGGCCCCTCCCCAGACAGTCTGGCAATTAAAGCCTCCCTGCCTAGATTCAGCTACTTAGCGGAGATCAAGGTTGGATCTTTCTGAGGGGCTTTCTGGGACCTGCCACCGGCGTATTATCTCTCTATAGGGTGTCATTACCTCCCATACACTCTGTCATTACTCACAACGCTCCCCAGCCGAGGGGAGACTGGAGGTCTATGGAACCCAAAAGTGTGTGTGTGTGTGTGTAAGGAACTGACTGTGATGATCATTTGGAAGACGTATCTGCTCTTGAAATGAACCTGTGAGGGCTTAAGTTGACTGATTGGGTTGCAAAGAGCAAAGGATCATTTCTGGTGTGCAAGTGTGTGCTGGAGACACACACACACACACACACACACACACACACACACACGCACACACACACACACACACACACGCACGCACACACACACACACACACACACACACACACACACACCATCACCACAACCACCATACACATGCACAAACACACTCCCTTCGTCCTCTTCGTCACCTAAAACATGGACTTTGCATGTTAGACTGTAGACGTGTGCAGGTTGTGGATGCTTTGGTCCCTGGCTTGAGGCCGTGTTGGAGTCTGTTTGAGCACGACATGTGACTTGCCGTGCTGCTGCTATTTGAGGATTGGTTTTAATCCCAACTGCAGACCAACAGCGTATGTCACAGAGGCCAGTCTGTACTTTATACGACAAAATGAGTGTCTGCTCCACAGCTGTTCCTCCAAATTGATAGGTAAGCTAACATTAAAAAAACAACCATACAATTACTGAGGATGGTTTTACAACCATCCCAATGATGCAGAAAAAAGAATGCGTATTGCTGCAACTATATATAGTATATATATATATTTACATTTATAGTAAAAAAGGTATCACAGTAATTGGACAGTATCTAAGATTGCATGTGTATGTGTTCCAACATTTCTGTAAATCTATGAATTCCTATGAAATTAATGTATCTGGTGAATGCAAATAATTATTTTAAACATTTTACAAGAGACAACAAGGTGTGTGTGTTTAAATGGTTCCCAGCATAGTGTGTATGTTTGGATTAGACTGAGAGGTGCTGTGACTCATTCTTAGCCCTGTGCTTAGGCCTTGTATAGTAGTGCAGAGACTAAGCCCTCACAACCGTATCAGAGAACCCCATCAAAGCAACACACACACCCATACACTGTACGCAGAAAGAGTGATGTGGATCCACACACACACATTCATACCAGAAATCCAACATGCGTGCACACAGGGAAGCCAGGAAAAATTTCAGCTCTCCCCTGCATAATCCCCCCCCCCCATTTAAAAGCATTGCACCAGCACATCCAGGCAGTAAATCAAACAGATCTTTATCCCACTAGCTTGTATGCTTGTATGCTATCCAGCACAGGAAGCAAATAATTAGCATACCTTGATTTTAAAGGATTTATGGGGGCTTGCAGCAGGTTTTAACTTTTTGTGATCCATTTACAGCTTCCAAAATACCTTCAAGCAGCTGCTGCGAAGTCAAATTCCTGATCGATGCTCAGTAGGCCTACTGCACTCTAGTGGCGGGTCATAGTAACTGCTGAATGTTATGTGTTAGTGCACTCCCCCTATTTTCCTTTCTTATGGTGGTGGTGGTGGTGGTGGGGGGGTCTGAATGGCTTCACCCATGCCAGGATAGTCTTATTATACTGACTTTCCTCTCTGATGAAGCACATCTCAGCCTGCGAGAACAGCTAAGCCGTCTTAGCAGCTGGTTGAGCGCCGGGCCGCAGATCCATCATTTATTCTCCGGCTGTGGCAGCTACTGTTGCTGCCACAGCCGGCTATGAGCATCCAGAAAGGCAAGCAGCTAAGCGTGCAGAAGACGCCCTGCCTGGCGTCATGATGTAGGGTCTCGTTGGAGTGACAGCTCAGGTGCGGATCCTTTCAAGTGAGAGAACAGAGGGGAAAGTGAGGGGAAAGAGTCGGTGGAAGTAAACCTTTAAATGATGGGATGTGCGTGTCGACGGGCACGGGTCTGAAGCCAGAGGGACACGGATCAGAGGAGTGTTGGCCTTTCATTAGACGCGTGACGGGGAGGGCTCTCTGTTTTTGTAGTGCGTGGCGGGCTGCGTGTCTGTCGATGGAATTTCTGGTTCTAAAGCATTTCTGTCATATTTGTCAGATTCTGAACTTGAAATGAGCCATGCTAATGATGTGCTTTGAAAGAAGCCATACATTTCTGGAGTATGAGTACCTGCATTTGGACTCAAGTGGCATGAAATGTGAGGCTTATATTTTTCTCCCCTAGCAATATGGTACACAATCTCCACTATTCAACAATAGGCCGATTTAGCGCGTGTTTACGGCTGTGCTTTGTGTTACATGTGTGTAGGGACAATAGGCCAGGTGCGTGTTCCTGTTGGGAACACCAAGTGGAACAAGGTAATTTTGTTTTTATCCCATCTCCGCCCCCCCCTCTACCCTTCCCTGTCTGTGCACCTTATCAGCCCACCTCCACGGGCTAAATGAATTGGCCATTGCTGCAGGCTTAGGCACAGCTGTGGGCTGCGCAGGGCTCCGGCAGCACTGGGCTGATCATGGGGGAGGCGAACGAGGGGAATAACAGAGAGCGAGATGGATGGAGACAGACACACAGATGGCCAGCCATCCGTCACACACTATAAACTCACACAGATCTGCAGTGGTCTGGACAGAGCGGAAAAAATCACAGCTTTTGCAGTAGTAACGAATGCTATAATTATAATAGGCCTATAATTTTAACTCGTGACAATTTCCCTCCACAGTGTGGCTTGGAGCCTTGGTATGGATAGCCACCATCATTTAGTCACTAGACAGAGGCCCACACTGCTCTCAGCTGTGAAACTACATTTGTGAAGGGCTTCTAATGGTGTTTGTGACTGTTATAGTGTGATGTAAGTGAATATTAATGAGCATTTCAGAGAGAAAGAGATCTGGTGAGAGACACAATGTGCGGTGTGTACAGTACAGTAGGGAGTTCCCAGTGCAGTAAACTACCGTGGACTCACGGTGTTCCGTACACAATCGGTCGTGTAGCAACTTTAAATGAGGCTGCAAGATAAAAAATGAGGCTACAGCTAATGTGATAACATCACAGTTGCCGGAAAACGCTTGGCAACTTTCTGAGCTTTGATTGACATGATGTTGGACCAATAGCATGTGAAAAAACAGGCAATTCCGTTTTTTTTACATTTTGCAAGATTATGTTTGTGTAACGTTTGCTTCCTGGAATCGCTCTTCCCCAACAGATAAATAAAAAAAATCTTTTACACACATCGTTTTGTATAGAATGATATGTTATATACAGTAAATCCTAATGTTTTCGTTTAATTTCAACATGTGTACGTTAAAAATAAAAATAAGCTCTAGATAAGTTTCCCTTATGGAGATATCTCTCCCCTTGCTCTTCGCTATTTAAATTTCTCTCCCCACGCCATTTTTAAAGCCCACAGTTAGACCACAGGCGGAGCTTCACTATTTACAGTTATCTTGTTGATATGTGCAGTCTGGGGGTTGTCAATTCGATTTGGCTGGAAGCGGGAGAAAATGTACTTTGTAACAGTATTATTTAGACATTTGACCAGGACGTAATATTATTTGGGTGACATGTTTTAGGCCACGTGTACGGAACACCGTGAGTAAAAGTTGAAAACGGAACACTGTGAGTCTACGGTACCTCAGCCCTCATCTTATTAAATAATCTCAGTGATTCAGAGCTTTCTCAATAATGTATACATGAGGGCAGGCTTTCTCAGGATTTAGAGCCAGCAGTTAGTTTGAAGTCTCAATGCGCCACATACTAGGCCGATGAAACTAAATTATGTACACTGAACCGTAGATCACTGGTGCCAGACTGCACAAAACCTGGAGATCCCCACAATGATTTCTCATATGTCTCTTCATTGTGAGATGTTAATCACAATCAGGTACCGTACCATCAATTTGTATCTTATCTGTTTCTATCATCAGACATAAACCAACAGTAAAACCCAGCATATCTCAGTGGTGCGCCCTTCTCTGCCTGGGCAGAAAGGACACTTGGCTGTGTCCAACCACCCGGGCACATCTGTGCCCGTCCAGGTTTGGCTGCTGCCAACCAGCCTCCTTCTATTGTTCTCTCCTGAATGCGCCCAACGGCCGTAGGGGAAATAGACTGAATTCAGCGCAGCAACACCTACACAGCCTGTTATGTAATCTCAAGACATGAAAGACTAGCCTAGATTCTAGAAACACCCATCTGCAGTGTACACAGTGAAAACCTATTTCCTCCATCTTCCCCCTATGTAAGGTTCAGCTAGAAACTGGGGAATTGTAGCCAGTGTACAGTGTGGGGGCGGCAGGATAGTCTAGTGGTCTAGGTGTTGGACTCCCAGCCAGAAGGTTGTGGGTTCAAGCCGCAGAGTTGGCCTACCTGTAAGCATCCTTGAGCAAGATGCCTAATCTCTACCTGCTCCATGTAATAGCAGCACGTAATTGTAAGTCGCTTTGGATAAAAGCATCTGTTAAATGACCTAATTGTAGTGTAAAATGTATTCAGTGAGATACTGTACATGGTAATGAACATATAATAGTTTACCATTAGGAATTGTATGAAAAATACAGTACAATACATTATTGGATGAGATGAATCCGGCTTTGAAACATGCACGTAAGTGCTCAAAGCAGTAGCCGAGTGAACATCTCATTTTGTTATATTTCACCCTCCATCTGCAATTTGCAATCTGGGAGTTATTTACTTCAGAGAGACCAAGGCTGAACACACACACACACACACACACACAGTCAGGGAATTACAAATGTGTCCCGGCGAGAAATAGGATTGGGGAGCTTTAATGTGTGTGTGTGTGTGTGTGTGTGTGTGTGTGTGTGTACATGCAGGTAGGGGGTGGGGGTGGCGATGAGGCCAGTGGCAGATTTATCAGGAGAGAGCAGGCTGGCGAATTATTCCTAATAGGAAATCAGCCTTGCTCGCCTTTGATCTGTGCTTGCCCTTCTCTCGCTGGTTTTTCACTCTTTTCACTGCATCTGTCTTCATCTGTTCTGCACCACCTCCACACGAAGACATCCTTCCTTCTTCCCTCTGTCCCTTTATTCACCTTCCTCGATTCCACACACAAGCACAAACATAGCATACACACACACACACACACACACACACACACACACACACACACAGACAGACACGTAGACAGCCACATATATGCAGCCAGCTGTTGGCCATGCTAGCGGGCTGTTGGCCATGCTAGCGGGCTGTTGGCCATGCTAGCGGGCTGTTGGCCATGCTAGCGGGCTATTGAAGAGCTGCGATTACGGCCCCTGCGAGCATGGCAGAGTTCCCGGCGTGTCACACGCTTTAACGACACATCCAAATCACAGCTCTGGTCCTCTCAGCTCCTCCAGACAGCCTTGTCTGTCACACACACACACACACACACACACACACACACACACACACACACACACACACACACACACACACACACA
>JAOEHI010054029.1:0-14492 GCA_025447815.1 Percopsis transmontana | reverse complement strand
CACAACATAAAGCACCACTACATCCACCCCCTCACACACACGCACACACACACACACACACACACGCACGCACACACACACGCACGAGCGGTGTACCTGCGGTGACGTCCCTGACCAGCAGGGGTAGATTTGGGGTGAGGGTGAAGCCATGGTCGCTGGTGCTGTCCAAGACGGGATCCCTAGCGAGCTGCACCGTCAGCTTGGCCTGAAAGTTCTGATTGGACAGGCTGTTGGAGCGCTGCGACCTCCCATCGCCTAGCAACCGCTCTCTGGCCAAATCACATAAAGAGGAGTTACGGTAAAGGGTGTAACAGCTGGTTTGTGAGTGGGCCGTTTGTGTGAAACACAGTGTGACTAGCAAGAAACCGCTCGGAGAACAACTATGAAACGAAGGGCCCTTGAAAGCATATTTGTGGTTCAGTGGGGGGGGCTTGTGTGTGAGGAATGCACGCATAACTATGTATAAAGTGTCTGAGTGTGTTTGTGTTTGTGTTTGTGTTTGTGTTTGTGTGTCTGTGTGTGTGTGTGTTTATTCGTTACATACCTGCTAAGCGATTCTCGAGTGCGTCTTATTATGGTGCCCACCACCTGCTGCACCCGGCTGGCCCTCCGAGCGGGGGACCTGCTTCTACACCTCTCCTTCTCCTCCATTTAACTACAGAGAGAGAGAGAGAGAGAGAGTTAGAGTGATACTCCCAAAGAAAGAAAGCGTTTTTTCCTTGTACAACTGAGGGTTTGCCGTGGGGTGTCATTTAATTTCCTGTGGTAAATGTGGGCTCGCGGGGCCCCTTTAAGACTGTGACTGAGATTAAGGGCTGCACAAACAAACCTGACTTGACTTGAAATGACATGAGAGGATTTGGGTGTAGGGGGGAAGAAAGCCAGAGACACAGCTGAGAGCGGAGCCCTGTGCGCCCCCCGACACTAGAACTGCCGCTACTGCGAAGTCTGTCTACTGTCTCCACTGTTTATATATGCCAAGTATGTAGCCTGCCCTGAATACCACAAATAATCACATGTGTAGAAAGGAGAGGAAAAGAGAAAGAGAAAGAGAGAGAGAGAGAGAGAGAGAGAGAGAGACCCATAACAAACAGGGAATATGGGTGGGGTGTTTGGGTTGCTAAAATCAAGTAGACACGACACATTTTGCTGTCACACAAAAGTAGGACACACAGAATTGAACCCATGTGGTTGTAGCTTTGCTCTTAATCATGACACTGCAGCAGGGAGATTTCTGCTTAGCCTGCCTTTTAAAACACTAGAGGAAGAAAAGATAATGAGGAATAATGCGCTTGGTACAATCAAAGCAGAGGGTTTGGTCAGCACTGAACACAAGGCCAGCAACTCTCCTTGGGTCTGTTAGTGGCCTGACATTAGCTGTATACCTTCTAATTATTCCTGAAAGACATTGTCCCATCTTCCTGGGGTGTTATTATCCATACTAAAGTAGAGAGGGTCACTTTATTATACTGCAACAGTACTGCATTTTGTATTTAAAGAGTCTGCAGAAATAAATTTTACTAAGGCTGCACATTCTAAGGGGGTTCTGTAAAAATCGTGTTTGAGGCTGTGAAGTAGTGAAGGTACACTCAACCAATTCATATGCTTAATTAGGCCCTAAAATGTAAAAACATTAGATCCTCGCACGACTCAAAATGTTTCAAACTGAAATTTTGCCAGGTCTGGTGTTGGATAGAGAACAACTGCTGTTCAGAATTCTGTGGGACTGAGGCACCCAATTTTAGAGGGGAAGGAAACTGTGGCAGGTAAAGATTACTGAGCCATGCCTGATCAATATAGTTAACAATGATGAATGTGTTACAAAAACCCAGTGATCGAAACCACTGCCTCTCAGGCCTTCTAGGGCCAACCGCCCTGAAAAAGTGCAATAATTTCTGTGGCAATCTTCCACATGTGTCCTGGACAGTTTTAAATCCATTGTGCAATTAACAGGAATGCTTAAGTCATTACACTGACATCTCATTACTGTACTTTAGCTTCTAAGGACTGGGGGCTAATAGGCCTACACTCATAAATAATAACGTACAGCTACGAGCGAGGACATATTTACAGGATAATAGACTGTGTGTACTCTTCTTTTTGGCAGCAAGTACAAGATAGGATAGCACTCAATTGAAATTATTGGGTGTAAGCCAGGGTTGCCAACTTTGGGGTATACCTGGCTGGAGTGAGATTTTGATTTGTGGAAGATTTATGGATATAGCCCGACTATGCCACCCTAAAACTTCCACCCAAAGAAATATTCAAAATGTCACAATATTGGACATACACTAACCCTACAAAGGGCACAAAGGTTTGTTCACTAATAAAAGTCAAAGACGTGTTGTTTCCAATATTAAAACTGCAACGTTATATTGAATGTTGAATGTTCACAAGTTAAAAAGGTGCGCGTTTAAATCTGAACTACCCTTAATACGTTCACCTGTTCATCTCTGTCGCTGTCACAGTGTTTTGGCGTGAGAGCGTGAGGCTGAAGATAAAGAAGCTAGCTATGGCAGCTCCCCTCAGCGGTGGTATGGTTGGTATACTACATGGGTCAGCCCTGTAAGAGGATTAAGCCCTCTTTCCTATTTAGCACCTCCTGCTCAGATGGATTGATTAAGATTAATTGGATAAGGAATATGGGGAGGGGGTCTAGGTATCTGACAGCTGTGCTTGGGGAACCAGCATCACAAATATCGATGCCTCATGCAGCCTGCTAATAGAGATGTCTTGTGTGTGCGTGTGTTTGTGTGTGTGTCTATGAGATGCATGCGAGATGCACTGCAGTCGGTGCTGACTCAGGTAAAAGTCTCTCTTTTCTCTCTTTCTCTCTCTCTGTCCTTGTCGAGTCAGGAGCCCATCTCTGGTGACAGTGACTCTGGATAAGTGCACAGTATTTCCACATAAGCAAGGGGCTTACTAGCCCATCTTTAAACCTATGCATGGCTTAGTGTGCATAGATATGAGTGGGGCCTTGGAACCTGGGTCTGATTAAAACTGCTGTAGGTAGAATTGGAGAGTTGCAACGAGAGCTAGCTAAAGAAGAACGAAAGAGTAAGATTTTGAAAATCAACAACCCAAAAACCCACCCCCTTCTCCTCTGCTCCCTCCCCTCTGGAGCCTGTTGGTCTGCCATTGCGAAGCGCCATTGACAAACCTGTTATACCTGTGTCCGCGCATTCATGTGATTGACTGACAGGCAAGGTAGATTCGCCAGACCAATCAGGGAAAAGAGGCCCGGATTGGTCCGAATTCTTTCGGGCGGCATAAAAAATTTAAATCAATTCATAAAGAGGCAGGGGCTATCAACCAGAGCAGATATTCTCACAGAGCATTTCACTCACTGATAGCTGACCGATAGCCGTCTATGGCACCTTTAACCTCCTCCTATGTTTAGTTGTGTGCCATGGTCAGTGCTCCACACTGGAAAGGATATGTGTATTGAATATTGAATTTCAAAGCATGCATTCACCACCTGTTCAAGAAGGATACCTTGAGTACAATAATTTTAGCATGCCAGGAGTGGTGGGTGTTTTAAATATGAATTCCAAAGCATGAATTCACTGCCTGAACAAGATAGTTATCAGTGCTGGATAGTAAAACAACAGAGGGAGTTTCTTTCTAAGGTTCTGAGAACACCTATTTCTGAGGTTGACAATAATATTGTAATTAAATACTGAATAATAAAGAAAACTGCTAAACATACGTGACCCTGCAAAAATACAAGAGCTTTTGCGTCTAGAAACAGCAGAAGCAAACCAACGTTCACAAGGTTCGGGCCGGTCACATGTTTATGCGAGGTGTAAAAAAAAAAAAAAAACTCCCACATTTAGCCCAGAACAGATAAATGCTGCTCACCGCGTTACAGTTTGCCTCTTCGGGACCTCAGAACATAAATACCCTCGCGTCCTCTGTGACATCAGCTCCAGAGCTCCGACGGGATTGGCTGAAAGGAGGTGGAGGCGGCTCCTCGTGACCATCAGGGCCAATGCCAACCTGGTGCACCACCTGGGCAGGGCAGAGATCTGTCAAAATTGATACAGAATACTGTATAGGCACACCAGAGCTTATATTTAGAACTACACCCAGACCACCTGACCATCAGCCGTGTGTCATAGCGCTGCTCCCTCGACAGAGCCTCGCAATTGGGACTATCTACCACTGTCCACGACGTCCCTGGACCGTTTCTTGTGTAACACACGTAGCTGTTGTTATTTTTAGAGGGAGTGTGTACTGTCAAAGGAGATGCAGAGGGCTAAACCAGCTATGTGGTTATGGTTTTTCTGAGAGGCTCCACCTCTGCTCCCCCAAGGCTCTCCCTCCCTCCCTCCTTCTCCCTCCCTCTCTCTCTCTCCCTCTCTCTCTCTGTCTCTCTCTCCCACACTTCCTCTCCCTGAGGAGCATATAGCGATGTGGAGCAAGCAGAAGTGCACCATCTCTGTCTGGTATGTCTGAATTAAAATTTCAGTTCGATTCAGCGTTCGTTACTAGGCAATGAGGACAGCCTGCTGAACAGCAGAGAGTGAATCCAGAAGTGTGTGTGTGTGTGGGGGGGGGGGTACCAGGCTGCTGGAGAGTGAGGCAAGTGATAAAAAGAGGACTTCTCTTTCATATGAACATCAGGGAGAATGTGGTGGAAACCGAAGCCAACCTCGGGCTGGCGAGTGCAAACACACCAGGGGCAGAGTTTCAGTGTGACAGGGAGAGACGCTATATAAACCTCCTTGAGTTTGAATGTTGAACCCGCATTACGGCCATTCCCCGGGACTCTGTTTTAGAATGGATGGTCCCCCTTCTGTGCACCTCTTCCAGCGGGACCTGTGTGTCCCACACACAAACACACACACAGGGCGCATTCACAAGGCCCGCTCGTCCCGGTATAAATCCGGGCAGAGGACACAGACCCACACAGACTGCGGGGGCACATGAATAATGCAGCGTGTTAATGCTTGCTAGATCAGCCTCCCAACCTCCGCCTTCTGCCACTCTGCCAACCGCAGCCGAGAAGGAGGGTGTCGCAAGTGAGAAGTATAGAGAACAAGACAGACTGTACAGGGGACGCAGGGGTGAAGGGAAGAGGGGTTGTAGGAGTGGGTTGTGGGGGGCCGAGAAAAGGGGAAAGGATAAAAAAAATAAAGGGTGAAAGAAAATTGGCCGAGGCAGAGAAAGGAAAAAGGACAGGATATTGGAGGGGGGTGCAGAGAGGGGTGGAAGAAGGGGGCGAATTTTAAAGGGGGTGAAGAGGGCAGAGGCAAGGAAGCGAGAGAAAAAAGCTTGCAGCAGAAGAAAAGAGAGAACAAAAGTGTCTCTAGCCTGGCGTGAGAGAGTTGGCTCACAGGGAGAGAAAAAAAAGCTGATCAATGCAGCGTTCGCCGCTGGGCCGAGAGCAAACAGAGGCTGGCAGCAGACATTGCTGTATTATCGGTCGTCTAATAAAAAAATAAAACAGCATTGTGAACAACAGCATTTGTCTTCCTTTCCTGCTGAAGGTAAACAGCAGGATGAAGTCAGATTAGTGACGATTTCCATCCGCTTGTGATGTGGTGTGAAGCCTCGGTTTGATCCCAGTGGCAGATCCAAGACTGTACTGCCCCGGGCCTATCTGTCTGGGAGATGATGATGAGCCCACTCTTAATCTGGTTCACAGTCGATAGCAATTGTGAATGTTGTTGGCAAGTGTCATGTCCTTAAGCTCCCAAGCCTGACCACTCAACTCAGCTCATCAGCAAATACTTGCAGTCTGTCTAGCCTTTCTTTCCTCCCGTCCCTCCAAATGTTTCTATCTCTCTATCTTTCTTACAGAGCTCAGTGTAAACAGAAAATATTTATGCGGTCGGTTGTAGAGTAATAAATCCCTCCTCCTTCCACTTCTTTATCTCTCTTTCCATCTACAGTTTTGCCTTTCCTTGGATATGGACTCAATAAGACAATCGCCTCATCTTTCTCTCGCTCTCCGTCTTTCTGGATTGTCTTGCTCTGACTCAGCCTCATTGTAATGCTTTCAATATAGGACCAATTAGATTTTTGAACACAATGGCCTACCTTCAATAGCCTGTTAGAACCCTCTTGATTTTGCATGCTCCACATCGACGTTTTGCTTCACTTCACATATCAGTCTGGGAGCACTTAGTTAAAAAAAACACCATCAGCGTCTTCAGGTCACAAAATCCTTTTGGCTAATATGAGCATCCCCATACAGCAGGCCACACCTCTACATAACACCTCGATATAATGTAGACCTATGAGAAGGCTTACTGACAAGTAGTTTGTCTAGAAATGATGAATGCGATAAACCTGTGTGAACATTTATGACTGTACTGACCACTGCTTCACTCTGTTACTGTAATGTAATTACAAGCCATCATGGACACACACACACTCTCACACACACAAACAACAAAACCCCTTAATGTGATAAGGGAAATGTATACAACATTATGTTGTAACCCTATCAGCAGGCTCCTAGCAGAAAGTCTGTCCACTGGCTCAACAATGACTCTTATTTAGAGAGAACCAGTTGGCTGTTATTGACATCTCATTCCCAGTCTTCCCAGTCGTGTCCCTTTACGAACACACAGCTGCTCTATATATGTGGCGTGGGGGGTGGGTGGTGGTGGTGGTGGTGGCAGGAATCTGCTCAGCGGTTCAATATAAGCCACAGTTGTTTTCGTAGATCGCTGACCTCTGCATATTCTCCGTGCTATAGCGGGGCTTTGAAAAACAACAGGATTCTCAACAACTCAAGGATATATGGAATGAGAAGGTAACAAAGTGAAGACTACACCGCAAACTCCTAATTCTCTCCCTTTCAAAACAGCCCATTCAGAGAAATGCAGGTCACCACTCAGTGCCACATAAAGCACCAGAAATGAATGCGGGTGCATTAGCAGATGAAAGTTCCCTTACAAATGAGTGCAAACGGCAGCAGTGCGATAAATAATGATTAAATCTCTGGTAAAGCAAGCAATGCACATTGGTGACTATTTTTATCCACTCCTATAATTTTGTTTTGTTTTTGTGTGTGTGCATGTGTGTGTATATCTATTTTACTATCTCTTCCATTTCAGACCATTTCAGATCAGCTGTCCTGTTCTTCAGGCAGTCAGCTCATTCCATTAGCATTAGCAGAATAGAACTCACCATGCACCCTTCATTTCCCCAGAGTCCTCCATTGCCCTACTAAATAATAGGCTTTTTGAAGATTAAAAGTGTACAGCGCTGTGCTCCTGGTATCTATCAAGACCCCATCTATGAGAGCACGAGGAATCTCTTGTTGCCTTCAGTCTGAAGTGGGACTGAAGTTGTAAAGGAGAGGATTCATATTCATAGTCAGCTTATATCTGGCCAATTTTCTCCAACTCTGTCCACATAAAATACTGTGTAAAAGATGCCTATATGCCCAGGCATTATCCAAAGAGGTAGTACTTTATATGTCATGTAGCCTAATATTGAGAGATAGAACCAAGAAAGAGACAACTTTTTGTCTTGTCTATGATTGTGTGTCTATGTGGCCTCCTTGGCTTATGCTTTCAGGTATTTTCACGCATAGCTATACATAAACAAAGTGTGGCCTATATTATGACATGACTGCCAGTTATGGCTTGAGAGAAGAGCTTTTTTTTCATACATTTCTCATGTATCCATCCATTCAGTGCCAGGGTTTTGGAGGCAATTGCAGCAATATGTTACATACTTTTACCAACCCTAGTGTCATTTCAGTGTTACTGATTAGTTGATCTAATGATCATCTGATCAAGGCGCTGGGTTGAGGCAGCAGACAACATCCCAGCTACACAGTCTGCCCTGGAGCAGTTTAGAGAAGACAGAGCGAGAGTGGCAGGCTGGCAGGCTGGCTGCTGTAAATGGGACAGTGTCAGTATAGCGCAGATCAAGGCTAACATGGGCAGGCACTAAGGCAGGCATCTACTTCTTAATGTGGGAGTTCTGCCTGTCCTGATTCTCTTATGACTGGCTGACCTCAGATCAACAACTCACATCACACGGTCTACCATACAACCCCATCGAAATGCCTGCAGCACTGCCGATACGTCACAAAAAAGCACATAGATATTACACATAGGCTTACTCACACACACCAGAGCAAATCATGTGGGTATTCCTGCAGTAGCCTAGCCTAACCTATGTGCTATTAACGCCTGTGTGAGAGAGGCGTTCTAATTCTACATTAGAGGTAGGTTACAGCTAGTAGAGTATGACATTTCCATTGAGACAGTTCTAACAAGTGTCTAAAAGCATCCGTAATCAGCAGTCATATTTAATCATGTCACACATTAAATGAAGGCCCAGAACTGCAAAAGACATTGTTCCGGTCAGGTAGCGTTGCGCTTGTCATGACTCGCACGGCATTGAAGTGCAGGGAATGGAGATTAAGGCTACGTCGCATTTCTCATGCCGAAAGGACACGCGCAAAAACGGAATGTAGTCTTCACCGCCCACGCCCATTCATAAGACGCTTGTTACCAGACCCTTTCCCTCGCTTGATCGTTCTAGATTCACTTGCGTTGTCGATCGGCATCCTACGACGGTAATTACACGGCTCATACAGCATGAATGGAATTCTGTATGCAAATCATTAGGCGTGCTCGTGTATGGACCAAGGAATAGCAGAAGGGATATATAGTTGTGACGACCACCCGATAGATCCGAAGACTCGATTAGCCAACACATGATAATTCCACCTCAAATTCGAATAGGCTAATTTATAGGCGGCAATGGGTCATTTGGGTTATGGTAGTTAATCCTATAGAGCCTATTTATGCATACAGTGCTGGTGTGAATGCATAATAGCCAAAAGTGCGTAACACATAATTATAAATTTCAGTTAGGCTATATCCTACTGTGTCAGTTCTGTAATCGGTGGCAGAAGCTTTGCCAGTTCAACCAGTGGGATAAACAAAGAAAAAAATGTCATTCTTTTGTTGCTTCCCTTAAAATCTTAATCCGATTTAAATCTCTTCACTGAATTCCCAAATAAGTACATGGGTGTAGCCTGAGGCATCGTAGGCTACAAACACTCCTTAGTTAAATTACTAATTCTCGACATGAGAAATAAGATTTCAAAACAAATGGCTGGAATTAACGCAAGGTGCACGCTCCTCCATGTCGCTCTTTCATCAGACAATAACATGGGAAATAGGCTACCAAGAAAACTCACCTCGTGGTTTTAGGAGATAGAGCGGCAGCCTGGTAGCGTTAGCCCAATCAAATAGTGCTGTGAAGGAAATGTGATAAAAAATATTTTACACTAAAATATCAACGTCGTGTATCCGGACGGTATGTTTTGAGAGGTTTGTCTTTACACTGGATGCTGTCATCGCATTGGGACTGGTCGCCATATAATCCTCATCCTCGGCCCTGAGCTCAGAAATAAACCACCCCCTCCCTCTTTTCGTCTCCTCTCTCTAGCTACTCTCATCGCTGAGCGCACCCCTCCTCCTCATGTTCCTCCCCCATGCTGTCTGCCCCGAGGACCCCAGTCTCTTTTCAAATTTCACAAGGTCAATTTGGCTGAAAGTATCTATAGTTAGAAATAAGATAGCTAAAACACATATTTTCTATGTAAAATGTCGTAATAGGCTACATTGTGTTTTCCTATTTAAAATAAAATAATTATATAGTCACTGAAATGACACTGACACTGGTTTGCGTTAGTAGCACTATCTTTATGTAAATATAAAACATCCATGGATAAATCACGCAACGTGTACGTCAGTATGTCATTTTTGCCTCCCGTCGTCTTCGTGAAGTTTGTCCCTCCGTGCCCATTGTCTATTTCCGATTTTACGCGTTTCCGGCTTCGGTTAGTTCATCCATGCTTCCAAAACGATAAAAATAGGTTGTCACACAGGCAGGCAATAACATACAAGTCATGTTTAAATTGGAGGGACTTGGTCCTAAGATGGACCCGGAGGAAATGAAGAAGAAAATGAGAGAAGATGTTATCTCATCCGTTCGCAACTTCATTATTTACGTTGCCCTTCTCCGAGCCAGTAAGTAGGTTAGCCTACACTGAGGCAGATCCGTGACATTGACATAATTGTCCAGAAATAATCCCTAAATATAACCCCAGTTTATTTGGCTGTAATTTGCGAAAAATATTAAAGGAACATGTATACAATGTCAATGTATGATCAGCGTTACATTTTAAATTCGAATGTATTTATTTACAGCTCCATATATATTAAAGAAGCTGGACAGCATTTGAGTGCGGTGCAGCCGGATCGGCTACACGGGGTTTACTACATGGGGGATACAATCTGCATCATCTGGGAGCCTGGGCCACTACAGCAAGCAGCGAGAACAAAGCATCTTGTGTATTTTGTCTCTTGTCAAAAATATTGTTTTGTTACCCAAACGGATTGTGAGCATTGTCAAATACAGTGAATTATATTGCATATGCACGCCATGTCATACAATAAATGAAAAAGCATGTTGGACACGCTTGTATTGGTATAAGTGGGCTACGCATTGGTGTATAATAAAAAAAATCGATTTTATGTTGATTGTTGGGCCACAGTGATTTTTCTTTTTATAAAGGAACTTATTAAGTTATTGAATGCAAAGCGCGACTGCCTACATCATTAACGGCGCACAGTCACCAAATCACCTGATAGGGGCGCTGTTGACTGGTTGTCTTTGTAAAGCCGTTTACATTATCCTAATGTGGTCTACTCGGTTAGAATAGGGCAGCAGGCATATAGTATTCTATCATGGTCAAGTAAATAAATGAATATAACGTAAAGTTAACATGGTTTAAGAATTTATAAATCCAAATACTACTTGTTATATCCAGTTACCAGTAGGAGCATGACTGGAATATTTTGTTCGACAAAGCGTGATAGAGAGCGCAGCATCCAGTGTTTTGGTGAAGTGAATGCCGCTAGCATCTTCAGCAAGCTCGTAAGAGGATAATTTCCCTTTACATGCATACAAGGTAACAAAGTATATTCATTATATGCAGATTACTCATAACAAAAAACTATGACTGTTTTGTCTTTGTAGTTGTGTCTCAACAAAGGTCCCCGTCTGGGTTATGTCGCGGGTACTGCGATCGCATCAGTAGGCTAACTCCCTCATGTTATCCATGGACTTCCCGGGTCACTTCAGTCATGTTTTTCAGCAGCTAAACCACCAGCGCCATAATGCTCAGTTGTGCGACTGTGTGGTGGTCGTGGGTAGTCAGACCTTCCAAGCACACAGCTCCATCTTAGCAGCCTGTAGCTCTCACTTTAGGGCCCTTCTGAGCTCCACAGAAGATGAGGGCGGTGAATCAGGAATCGACCAATGTCTTGGCGGTGGCCATAGTGTAATTAAGCTGGACCCAGAGGTGGTCACCCCAGATGCTTTCGCCACCCTATTAGACATGATCTACACCTCCACCCTTTCACTGGGATCCTCCAATGTGATGGATGTGCTGCTAGCTGCCTCCCACCTGCACCTAAACATTGTGGTCAAGGCTTGCAAGCTTGATCTGTCTAAGCGCAACTTCCCCTCCTCACCACCTAAAGGCTGGAGGTCCATGCAGCAGTCTCCATCTTGCCAGGGTTCCATACAAGAGAGCTCAGATTCTGTCCAGCATCTGGAGCACAGCCTGGTAACCTCTGCTATGGAAGAGGGTCTCTTGGAGGGGGGAGCTGGACTGGAGGTTAGCCAGTCTGGCGGGGCTGAAGGTGATAGGGAGGGGATAAGTTGTGTTAGCAGTGAACATCGTACAGCACTAACTGTAGGGCACAAACGCAAGTTAGTCCTCCAAGACGAGAGGCTCAAGAGGACCTGCGGGTACACCAGGGAGAACTACAGTGAACCAACCCCCACTGTGGCCCGGGGCACTTCCAACAGGGAGGAGGGAGGAGGAGAGGAGGAGCCTTCTGCTGCCGAGTGCCTGAAAACTGCAGAAGGATTCCGCTCAGAGAGCAGAGGTGAGGAGGTAGAGGAGAAATACGAGGCACCAAAGGGAGAATTAGAAGAGCTCCAATTGCCCAGCCAATCAGACAGTTGTGCAGGAGGCACGCATGACGAGGAGGAGGGAGGTGGGGGGACTGTAGTGAAAGTGAAGGTGGGGGACGAGGAACGAGAGGAGCAGGAGATGATTATTGAGGTGAAAAAGGAAAACCTGAGCTCATCATTTCCTGGCGTGGACATTGTAGCTAACAACCCTCTTTCTCCAGAAGATAATGAAGCTGCAGATGAGAACGGCAGTGATCTAGATGAACCAGCAACTAATGAACAAATAACCCCAGCCAGCTCAAATGATGTTACCTGCAGTATGTTACAACACCAGTCGAGCACCAATCCTCAAATGTACTCACTCACAGATAATAGACATGTGGGAAAGGAGTCAGTTAATGGCGAAGGGCTAGACAGTCTGTCAGACTTGGCCCTTTCCTGCTTCCTTACTCCCAGCAGTGAGAGTGTAATGGGCACATTAGAGATGGACAATGTCCTACCTAACCTTACTGTTACTGCTGTTGCAACAGCCACTGCTGAAGCTCTGGCAAAAGCTGGAGAGGCAGGTGAACCTCCCCAAACCTCAGATACCACAAGCAGTTCTTCTTACTCTGACTGCTCCCCATCCATCGTCTTTCCAGTGAATTCCGTCCCCTTTCAGCCTCTTCTCTCCACCCAGGGCCATAGTTTTAGTAACACACTGATCCTCCAGCCCACCCAGAGCTGCCTTGGGGGGTTTCTGCAGGGCATCAGACCTGCCCCAAGCCTGGAGGCCTCTGTCATGTCACCCTCTGGATCTGGGCAAAGCAGAGGAGGTGGCAGCTCAGGCTCATCGGTTTTCCGTCGCATTGCTCCCAAAGCGATTCCTGGATCAGAGGGCAGTACAGACCCAGACCCCTCATCATCCTCTGGATCAGCAGGAGATTCAGCCAATCGTCCTCCCCTTACCAGAGCCTCTGAGGATGTTCTGTCCAAGTGTAAGAAGGCAGCAGCTGAGGACCATGTGTTGTTAGTTGAAGGGGAGAAGAAATATGCCTGCAGCATCTGCTGTAAGACTTTCATGAACCTCACAGACTGCAAGAAGCATATTCGCGTGCACACAGGTGAAAAACCCTACCCCTGCCCCAAGTGTGGCAAGCGCTTCAGTCAGTCTTCCCACCTGTACAAACACTCTAAGAACACCTGTCTGCATTGGAAAGGTGGTCAGCACCCTTTTTCAGACACCCTGCTCTGAGCCCTGCCTACCAGATCACAAATTGTTCAGGAAACAGGGCTGTGTATTGTGTCTCTTTGTGTGTCAGGAAATATATTGTAAGTGGACATTTTGTGGTTAATCAATCTTGAATTCAAGTTTTAATAACATTTTGACAATAGCAAATTTCCAAGAAATAAAACATTTGTGATAAATCAAATGTAGCCAAGCAGTGGATAACTACGTAAATTATGAATTCAAAGTGATTAGAATAAATTATGCATTGGATAATTGCTGTCATTTGTATTCCTTATAAAATATACACAGTATTTTTGAATCCTATTTGGACTTATATTAACTGGGATGTTTAGTGTTTAGGATATGGCGCATTTGCATCAGGGGTAACACTAAGAGTTTGAAGCACATAAACCCACACTTAGCTACACGACAAACTACAGTTCTGAGTTCTTAAAGGTGTTTGTTTTTTTATACATCCCATCCCTTCTAAAAAATGCTATATATATAATTTTAATCCAAATCTGAAAAAAAAGAATTGTTGCCAAAGTTTGAAAAGCCAGTTTCCTGTAAATAAACAAGGGCTGGTTGAGCTGTACATGTCACTAAAATGCAAATGATCCATATTCAAAGACAGAAATTTATTTATCATTGTATTAATTAAATTAGCGTTAAGACATATTTATGGAGTGTTGTTTTTACACAGTGACTTGATTCATGTTAAAGACCAACAGCTTGTTTAAAGTGAAAAGAAAAAATAGAAATGAGTTTCTCAAAATATAGTTGATGGTTTGCAGGAAAAGTCTGTAGTAACTAAGATAAACATGAATTTAGAAGGGAAATCTCTGTGGCACATGTTTAGCTGAGAACATATGAATTACATTAGTTTTCTCAGTTCCCCTGATCCTCACTCACCAGAATTTGACACGTACTGGCTACACATTTTAGTAGCCATGATACTAATGATATTCATCGAGCGTAAGGAGAGGCAAAAGGCTCTAGTAGGTGAGTTCGCTGGGCATGTCCATGCCCTGTAAACCTGCTAGCAGATTATTAGCTGAGAGCTTCGCCATGATGCCCCTTGTGGAGTAGGTGGCACTGCCAATGTGCGGCAAAACCACTGCATGAGATTAAGACAGAACAGACCAAGTAAATTACAAAAGTAGAAGAGTGAAATATTTAGCAAAAAACACAAATATTCAATATAAATGTGTATATACAGTGTGTGTGTGTATATACAGTGTGTGTGTATATATATATATATATATATATATATATATATATACATACATACATACATATACACACACACACA
>JAOEHI010054028.1:0-14493 GCA_025447815.1 Percopsis transmontana | reverse complement strand
ACTGTAACCCTACCTGCTGCTAAATACTAGTACTTACTGTAACCCTACCTGCTGCTATATACTAGTACTTACTGTAAGCCTACCTACTGCTATATAATAGTACTTAATGTAACCCTACCTGCTGCTAAATACTAGTACTTACTGTAACCCTACCTGCTGCTACTAGTATACAGTAATTTATGATGGATCTACTAAACAAACTACTGTTTGTACTGTAGTTCTCCAAACACTCCAACACTGTACAGTATCTGAACTAGACTAAACCGGTCTGGTCCGGTTACCCTGCCCCTGGTATTATTTTTTAGAAATATTACATTTAGCAGATATATATACTGGCAGTTGGGTTGGCCCCTCGGCCTGGGCCTAAATCGTAATGGCGCTGAAATCTCAAACAAATAGATTTAAAAACATACACCGCGAGAGAGAGAAGCTGGTTTTGGAATTTAAAAGTATGAGTCATCAAAGCCAGCAGGCTTCAACCTCCGATCTGGAGCGTCAGTGAGTGTGCTGGACAACCGCTGCCTTTTTAAACCGCTGTATTTGTGAGGCCCGACGTTTGTGTGCGTGTGGCTCTGTGCGTGCCAAGCAGGCTGGCAGTGTGTTGAGGCTTTATTCAGGCATCATTAGCTGAGAGGTGAAGGAGGAAGTAAACAGACAAACGAACGCAAAGATTAACAGGAGCCATTAGGAGCTGCTCTCTCTGCCTGCAGCCTGCAGACAGACACCGAGGAGGCACATTATGTGTTGTTTGAAGGATAATTAGGTATTGTGTGTGTGTGCGTGTGCGTTTGAAGGTGCATTAAAACAGTATACTGTTTGAAACTTTTGAGCTACAGCTTGCAACCCCCCTCCACATTTAGACTATGAAGCACTTCTTTTAAAATATTTATGATATAAATACACTGTAGCAACGATTACACTCACACCGACGGGTTCGTTTAGGCAACATGAAACGAATGCAGAGCAGGGTAAACTCCTCAGCTGAATCCAGCGTGTCACTGTGGCTTTCTCCCTCTCGCTCTGCTTTCTCCCTCTGATTACATCCTGTAGGGAGACGGGGGATTAGTAATTCCTCACACCTACTCCCAATCCCTGGGAGTCCCGTGAACCACCCCCCCCCCCCTCACAGACGCCGCTAAACCAAGTACATTCAATATAATAATGCTACAGCACTAATACTACAGTACAATTACTGCTACTATTAATAATACTATGATTTCAACCCCCATAATCATCTTGTGACCCCTCCTGGCCCCCACATTGAGTCCAACTGAAAAGCATCTTGTTGCTGTCCACTTGTAAAGAATGATAATTAATGTTCTCCCTTCCCTGTGCATATACTTCCCTGTGTGAACGAACGTACTTGTGCATCTGTTTTGATTTGTACTTTTCCTAGTGTGCGTGTGCGTGTGTGCGTGTGCGTGCGTTGTTGGGGCAAATGGCCTTCCTCATAAGAGTGTCTCATTAAAGTAATGAGGCGATTTGATTATCAGCAAATGACCTTGTTGGTGTGGCGTTCAACAAGCAACTGCTGCTTACCCGCCCAGCGGGGTGCCTGAGGCACAGCGGGTGGGGGCGGTGTTATGTGCCAGTTATTAAATTGAAGACGTCTAAATCGACACTGTGTGTCTGCGGGTGTGACTTACAGAGTAACCTAAAGTGTAACTATAAACTAGAAGGAGAGCAGCGCTCTTCCGTTGAAACAGTGAGACAGCGCCCCCGGGAGAGTTGGAGGGAGATAGACTCTAGGCCTGATGTGTTTTTGACACTCCGCTCATGTCACATCAGCCAGTGGCAAACGTCAACTAAAATAGCCTTTGTTTAACCTGTAGATGGCAGCTGCCACACAGATCTTACAGTTCTCTTGTACAGTTCCTACGGCTTCACACAATCTCGTCAAGAATTTTTAACACACAACAAATATACACTCTACCGCATAAAAACAATCGCTAAACTAATCTTTAGTGCTGGTTTAGTAATCACCAGGGCATGTATTGCGCAGACAGGTGAAATGTCTTCATTAGCAAGACGCGAAGCACAACAATATACATCTCCAGTATATCTTCAGCAGATTGAATCAATATTTCAGTCTGCATCTCAAACACACAGGTAAACATCCTTGGAAACAGACCGTCGGCTAAAACACACGCAGAAACACACTCGTACTTACACCGCGGCGTGGTGAGAGGCACTCAGACTGTTTGGTGAGTGACCTTTAGTCATGGCAGAGTTTATCTGGCGTGTCTAAAGTGGCTCCTGCACCCGCACCCCCACCCCCACACACATGCACACGCACACACGCCTGCCAGATAATCCCCAAGAAGTCCTAATACCACCCCCACACACACACACCATTAGTTTTGACTCTGATTGTCTTGCACGCACGTCAAGGCTGACCTGGTACACAGCTTACTGCACTGTGAGAGAGTCTACATGAGTGTGTGTGTGTGCTCAAGCATGTCAGTGTTATCACTGAAGTTGCAGAAGCGATGATGCTACGTGTTTGTGTGTGCACTCTGTACTGTGTGTGTGTGGCAACCAGGGTGTGTTTAGCAGAGAGGGAGAGAGAAAGGGGTAAACTGAGAGATTATTGTGCATTTCTTTAATACATTTGAAACACAAACACCATCGTTTACGGCACTGTCCGTGGTCTTAGGGGAGAGACACACTAGCTGGACGAAATGTCGGACAACCTGAGTCTACTGTGACCTGCCTTAAACTGTTACCTTTGATTTATTATTTATTTATTTTCACTTTTTATTTTTGTTGTTACGGTGTCTTTGAAATGATACAGATTATCTCTGTTCTTTCTTGTGGCCGGTGTCATTACTGCGTGGTTATCTGATGTTTGTGTCCCCAATAAGAGTTCTTTTTTTACTTTCACCTGTTGGTATTATTCACTTGTTTCACACAATTACTGTGGTTGTTCTTCGTGTTATTTTGACTGGTGTTATTACTGAATAGTTCTCTATTGTTACTGTACCTTTAGCTTTAGCAATACGGTTGTAATAACTGTCATGCTAATAAAGCTTCATTGAATTTAATTGATGGGGGGAGGCAGAGAAGGGGATAAGGGGAGAGAGAGACAGAGAGAGAGGGGGAGAGAGACAGAGAGAGAGAGAGAGAGGTTTGTGTCTGCAGGGGATCCATTCCTGTTCTCAGTCAGTGGCTGAAAGTGATTGCAAGTGGAGAGCTCCCTGCACCTGAGGCTAACCGCATGTGTGGGTGCGCGCACGCACACATGCACACCTGGAATTGAGGTCTGCCACTGCCCAACGACCCATTACTGTGAGCGCGCGCACACACGCGCACGCACACACACAGCGACCGCCGCAGTGGAGCCGTATTACTACGTTCCCATCAGAGTCGTTCACTCGACCGGTGACCGGCTAAACCAACCAGTGTGTCACCGTGGCGATATGGAGACGGAGCGTTGGTTCGGACACGCACGCCCCCACACAGGCTCATATTCCACCGCTATTTAGAATACAACACGTACAGGGCACTTTTCCACTCGCATAGTCTGGTCGTGGGCTATATACTTCTAGACGACAGTATGAGCATATTGCGGTTTTCATAATAATAATAATAATAATAATAATAATAATAATAATCTTCCATGTAAATGTTGTCACTGGAGAATGAATGCTCGGCCTGAACCTCACCTTCCCTCCAGATCTGCCTAGGCCGCACGTCTCGAGTCTCAGGTGTTGTGTTTTGAGTGTCTGCGTTAGATGTCTTTATAGAGAGTAGCCAGCAGAGGGCGGTGTTGGGTAAGACAAAAAACGTTGCCTGCCCATGACGGCAGGTTTCCCACAGTTTATTCCTCAAAAAAACAAAAGTGAACTCACATTGAACAAATGACACATACAATGGACTAGTCGTCATTTCATTAAAGGTTTACATATTAGTGTGTTACAGTGTGTGGTGTAACCCTTAAACTGTTAAACCAGTGTGTGTGTGTGCATCTATTGTATCTATTGGTCGGTTGGCTTGATTTGATTCACATGCCACGCACTCGCACCCGCAGTGCCGTGCCCGCAAGGCATTAGAAGACGCCGCTGAAAATATTCCCTTGGTGTACGAGCGATATCAAACGCACAACAGACTCTTATCAGGGGCAGTTGGGGTCACGACCCCACGGATGGTTTGAGCCTACAGGGTGAATTTGGGTCGTGGGCTGGCCACGTTAATGCATGTTTAATAAGTTTACATGTAAACAATGTGCTTAGCTAGCAGGTGGTGTTTCCGTTTCTATGGCTGATGTTCATTAATGTTTAACAGCACGCTGGAAGCAATGTCCTTAGCGGAACAAACCGCTTTTCACCACAAACTGCGTCACCCACACCGGTATATTACAACAGATCATCACGGCCTGACTGGAAATGAAGATGAGATAACCAAAACGTAAATAAAGCCTGGTGGCGGCCGCATTGTCTGCATTGGGTCCATTTTAATTAAGTCACGCCATGTGCACAATAAACAGGATATTGCCCAGGTAAGTGATCTGTTGTTGCAGTCTGCGGGTGGGCGTGGCTTGATTACAGACACCTGCATCGGGCGGGTGACTGTAGACGTTTCGAAGGTCCGTCTTCCGAGCGCCTAGAGACGACAGGTGTTCCCATTATGGAAAATCACAGGGGGAGACTTATGGGTAGCAATCATATAGCGCTTGTGACTCACAGAACTCGGGTGAAAAGACGCAATGCTTTAGGGAAGGGCACTGTATGACAAATGGGATGGGATTGCTAATAAGATCCGAGCTCAATGATAGATCAATGGGGTTTTAGTCAGCATGAGTAATGCGACTGCAATATGAGTTAGCTCGACTGGGATTCAAGGACAAAGATGTCCCGTGGCCAAAGTGTTTTCTGGGGGGCTTTTAACTTTCCTTCACATAATAAAGATTGATTTGAACAAATCTAGTGGCTGTGTTGTGAGGCATTCTAGCGTTAAAGGTTAAAATTGCTTAACCCTCAATCTTATGAAGGTTATCACAATGTGGGACGACTTCATGCAATATGTTGACGTTTTACACAATGCCTTTATGTTATGGTTAATAGTATTACATCGCAGAAAACCTACACCTGTCTTTTCTAGTGAAGTCAGTTGTCTAGGGATGTTTTTCGGGGAAGCCTGTGTGTGTTTTCTGTGATGTTTTACAGTGTTATCTATGGTCAGTGTTCATGAAATAACAGTAGATATGTACAATATGTTTAAATGCAATGACTTCTGTATATTACCCATACTGCTGTGCAGTGTACATGCTTTCTTTGCTATTTCTCTTTCCCTGTTAGGTCTTCATAACGGCCAATAAGTGCTCACGTGGTCCCCAAAACCCCATCTTCTCACTGGGATTAAATGGCACCAATGTGTTCTATGCACTTGTCATTTTGCAACCGGGAACAGTAAATCACTTTAAAACAGAGGGCTCCCTCAGGATGTGTGGCCTGAAACTCTTTCCAACTCTTTTCCACTGTCATCCTTTGTATTCCAGATATCGATCCGCATCTCGACTGACCAAATGTTAGCTGTGTGCCCTTATGGTCGAGCGAGGCTTTAGCCGATAGTGCATCACTACGGCAACGCTGGGATTTCAACCAACGAGTCAGAACTTGTCGGCGTGCGTGAACTCTGCTGCGTTCCGTGCGCGGGCGGACTGTGGCATTCTGGGTTTAAAAGCGGCTATTGCAGTGGAAAATGGGATTAGGGCTGGATAAACAGGGTGAGTAGCAAGCTACCATTTCCTGTCCCGCTTAGATCAGTGAAGGTTCAATGGCCTGGAGCGCTAAACTAGTTTGGCTCGGGTGTTATTATTTTTCTGGCAACACGAACAAACTATCTAATTACAAACCATAAATCATTTGTAATCACAGAGAGCGACGCACGAAAGCAAACAAACGAGTGCCACCGTACGTGGTAAAGAATGCAAGGTGGATTACAGTAGAGGCAGAGCCTGTTTTTAAAGTTGGAGGTTTAATGTTAGAGGTTTTGCTCCAACACGCTGAGCACATGTAGCTGGCCCTTCATTGATCATAAACAGGCACGGCACAAACGGCAAGCAGGTCTGGACCTGAGACGACCCACAAAGTAAACAAGCTTCTCCTGGCATGTTTGTCAGAGGCACACTGATGCCTGGGGCTTAAGACTCTCTCGGAAGCTGTTGACGGAAGCCGTTGCCAGGATGTTAAGGTATTAATACGTGTAAATATCAACCGGGTCATGCATCATCTTACGTGAACATTTGTGAATATTTACCACATGTTTGTGCCTCGTTAATTGAGCTTACACAAGGGATTTAAACGTCACCTTAGGTTGTTCTGAACACGACCAAGGCGGCTTTTAGTACATACTGAGAGGTGTAAAGTCTCACATGGGAATTTGATCATGCTTTTGTTTATGTGACACATAGTCGACACAAGGTATGTTGAATTTTCATTGTTGCCATTGCATAAAAAAACTGGGTTATCTTGTAGTGCTGGGCAAAATAGAACGAAAAATTACTTTACTTGATATCGAGTCTGCAGTGGTTTCCTCCTCCCACTTCTTAAAAACTCAAAATTTGATACATCTAGAGGTACTGACTCACAATGGATCTACAAAATGAACTGAACTTCCCACCACTATTATCTTGTTGCCATAACAATGTTAAGTATAAACTTAACATGACAATCAAATTTGATTAAATGTGATTTATTCCTGCTGTATGGGACTGTTGGAGTTAAGGTAATTTAACCAATTTCATCTGAACTTGCTGTGGTACTAAAACTCGTTCAGCAGACGTCAGTGTGGATCGGTGTGTACCCGAGCTCGTATTTGCTGTCCATCAACTTTGTTTTCTGCAGGAACTGAAGGAAAGTGTATTCACAATTTTTCTCCACCGATCAATAAGGCGTTTCTTTGACTGTCAGGCACAAGGGGACAGCCTTGACAAAATCTGATTGTTACCTCCATCAGCTTTTCTTTATTGAAAATCTTTCCATTGTGAGCGATTGGTCATTGGACCAGATTTGCTAGCACAATGAGCTTTCACGATGCACAAGTGAAACAACGTTTTTGTAATGAGATGCATCCTGAAACAAGACAGAAATGCCACTGCCCTCACCACCAGGAAATTACTCGTGTGTGAGTTATGGGTCGGCACCCCACCTAGGCTGCGAGTTTGTTTCTTGAAGCAAAGAATATGCTCACACGAGTGTCTGACAAGTTTATTCTCAGTTTTGACATGCGTAAATGAATGAACTGAGGCTCAGGCGACCTCGGAAGGATCCGTCTGTGTTATCTTTTCTTCAGCTCTGGGGGAGGTGATTAATAAATACCCACACCTGCTCCCAGTCCCTGGGAGTCCCATGAACCACACCCCCAACTCTCTCTCTCCCCCTCACGGACAGTGGTAAACCACGCCCACACCTCACCACCTCCATATTTCTGAACAATGAGTTGAAAAGATTGGAGAAAGGTGCTGGACTACACTTATTTACCGGGACCAGGCGGTAAACGTAATTTAGCGCATAAATTTGCCCAGCAAAGCATTGTGGGTACTGAGATAATAGCACAGAACGTCGTCGAGCACGTCGGGCTCGACGATGACTAATGGAGGCGGCGTTCGTCACCCCACCTGGACGGGCGGGAACAGCGACGACGAATGAAACGAAGTTAGACGATGCCTCGGGGGGGCTGACAAAAATGGGACCCGGTTTCTTCGATTTGGAGCGGAGACTATGTCCTTCACATTAGCAAAGCAGCTGTGGAACACTTCTACCATAATTTTGCATAATGTGACCGAGCTTATTATGCAAAATATTATGCAAAATAAAAGAAGGCATATTTAGACGTAAGGCTAACGTGCTAACAAGGGAGAAAACGCCAATAACAGTTTTACTATATAAATCATTGTCGAGCAGCACTGTATATGCGGCAGGGTTTAACCCATGCACTTTCTGCAAGTAGTTTTGTCTTGTCCTACTTAAGTGTGGCCAAGGTGTCCTTCTAATACAAAAATACTTGTCAATTTTATTTGTATATCCTTTGATCACACTTCTAGTCTCACTTGGATTCACCGTGGCATTTCAATGCCCCTATTAAAAAAAGCAACCTTGGCTTCGACGAAGTACTGTACTGCCAATAAACCTTTTTTTTTAGGAAAAATGTTGGGAAGGGGCTCAAACGCATGTTGGCTGAGAGAGGCCGCACCACTACCAAATGTTGAAAACACTCAAACACAGAAAACACTTCCTGCAATTTGACTGCACGTAGTTGCGTCAAGAAACGTCTTTCAAATTGATAAGATGCTTGCAAACACAGTGAACACAAACGGATATAGTCTACACCACCTGCAACAGTTTGAGTGTCTGCTGCAAATTCAGACAACGCACACTAAAACAAAGACGCACTGCAAATAGCCACAACACGGAGAGATTTTTAAGCCTGGAGGACTTACTGACCGGACGCTCCAATGCATCACGGCCCGGTATGTGTTATAGCTGTCTTAGTGGTTAAATCGTCAAAGCTAATTTCAACGTACTCAGCTCTGCCGACCAGGAATGAAAAAGCCCGCCCAATATACAGTACAGTGTCACTGTGGGAAAGCACAAAGTCTGGATTGTGTTGCTGACGCCATACAGGGAAAGAGCACGCTGTGTTTATGTGTACACGTTCACGGTGATGGTGATGGAAATGCTAGATACATGCTAAACAGTGTGGGAGTTTGTGTAGGACTTGACAACAGACGCGCTGCTGCAAGCCGCCATGGCGGCTTCGTCGTCATGGCAATCCTCTTGGGAAAAGAAGAGAATGGAATATGCTGTCTGTGTGTGGTCGTGTCCAGCTACCCTACCCTTGAGCAACCAATTCAGTGCCCCTGTAGGTGGTTGTGGAGGTTGCACTAGCACCTTGAGAAGGTCCTCTCGGTTGATAAATGTAGTACGGTACCGTTCCTGTCAAAGCCACAGTAGAAAGGGGAGCTTTTTTTTCACTTTCCAGCTGAGAGGGCACATTATGAATATTTCCACAGTATATTGGTTAGATGTCACCTGCGGTGGGCACCTGCGGGGTTGCGTCGCAAATTGAGCCCTCCAACTTTTCTAAACCGTGACACTTCCTCTTGTAATACGCTTAGGCTGGCTGGCATTGACGTAAAACACATCATAAGTTGATGTTTTCATCAAAGGGGAAAGCCTTTATATCAATTCAGATGAGGCAAGGGTTTTGCAATAAATATCATTACCTGAATGCACATATGTCAAGGATATGACATTTTTCACTTCTTCACATTAGCTCCTCCAGAATGTTACAAACTGCTCGTGTTGAAAACGCCCATCCTGGTAACGACAGGTGAGTCACCTACTCGTCTGTGAACACAATCCATCCCCCTGAGTCTTGAGACAAACCCACTGATCTGGGAACAGCCTGCGCGGCAAACAGATTCCAGGCCCATCTGAAAGTGATCAAGCCGCTAAGCTAACGGAGAACCGCAGCCGGCGTGCTGCTAACTCAGATGAATGTGTTGCCTTTCCAAGGTCAGCTGTAATTTTTGGCTACCTCGAAGAGCAGCTCATAACTTGTGTCTGGATGCAGGCCATCGCTGTGGCAGGATACACTAAACAGGAGAACGATAATAACATCCTGATTAACTACAAATATGCCAGGATGATTAAAGCAATTTCAAGCATTCTGGTATAAAAGCTGTTTTTGGGTTTATAACTGATTTGAAATTATGCATTTTCATTTTTCAGGTTAATCGAGGACGTAAGGTCTGCCTGACCATTAAAATTCCATTTATAGCTGCAAAACTGCATGCTAGTTTATTTTATTTTCCGCTTTTCAGTCCAAATGAGTCCAAAACATGAATGTTCATGAAACGTTAGTATTTTGTCGAGAAGAATTCCTGTCAAAAGCAACGACAAGAGGTGCAAAAAGCTACACACTGTTTTCCTACCTCGCTGGGATCTTGACAGTGTTTTCACAAGCATACTCATCTTTCTTTCTTTACCACTTTATCAAAATCTTTACTGACCTGATGTCTCAACACATAAATTACAATTAGGTCATTTTAGCTTTTATCCAAAACGACTTACAATTACATGGTGCTGTTACATGGAGCAGGTAGGGGTTACATGATGCTATTACATGGAGCATATAGCGGTTAGGCATCTTGCTCAATGATGCTTACAGCTAGGCTAAATCTGGGGCTTGAACCCACGACCTACTGGCTGGGAGTCCAACACCTAGACCACTAGACTATCCTGACATAGTCTAGTGGTCTGACATGGGCAGAGGGCAGCGTCTGTCACCACACTAACCCTCTTTCGGATACCTCGCGATGCACCGTACTATCCAGTACAGACGCACCCGTATAGGCATATCCAACGGGGTCAGCTGATTCTGCTCTTGGTTTCCACTGGGCCAGTTCACATACTTCATAGCAAGCACATACTTCTCACCATTAAAAAAAAAAAATATATATATATATATATATACATGTGTGTATATATATATATATACACACAGTGCGTCTTTAATTGGAATTGCTGGACGTTGTGTGCAGGCTACCTAAAGTATCAATGCCTGGGTTTGTTCATTTATTTATTTATTTTTCTTATTCCAAGACTCCGAGGGGGCGGAGCGCCGCACGGCTCCTACACGGAGCCTTCCCGTTGGTCACCGCGCGCGCATGCAAATTACCGTGGAACTCCCAACACGAGCCAGATTGGGGGAACCAAAGGGCTGCGCGCGGCACGATTCGCGTGAGGTAAAAAAAAAAAAAAGCGCTGCGCCTGTTTTTTGTGCGTGCGTGTGAGTGCGCTGTCAGAGATGACAGCACGCCGTAGAGGCACGGTCGCGGTTTTGCGCGCCCGGATTGAACCCGCAAACTAATCGATGGAAAAGAAGAAAGGATACTTAAAATAAAACTCCTGGGACCCGCGGCATGATTGATTTCGCGCACACTTTGAGCACTGTGGAGCCGCTCGGGTTGGCACCCGGATACCAGGCTGTGAAGTTTCTCCTGCTCGTTCCATTTTAGACCAAGTCGCCGGTCCTCTCGGAAGGTGTTTCGCGGATCGATCTTGTCCAGCGCGTCGCATCCCCGCGTCTCCGCATGGGACTGAACACTGGGTTTGGATTACATCGCCCTTTACCATCAGTTTAAGCAGGTAAGAGGGATTATCGGACTTTGTTTGTTTGTCTTATTTACAGTAACTAGGTACCCCCCCCCCCCCCCTCCCCACCCGATACCAGCCCAGGTGATATAAGGAGGTTTACAGTATAGCGTACACGAAAGGAATCTAGGTGTTATTGCCTAGACAAGCTAGACGAGCTGGAACTAGTTGAAGTATTTATTCCTCCATGTCTCTCGCTCACAGCGTCGGCGCTTGTAAAGAACCGTGCTCACAGCGTCACGCAAAAAAAGACCCAGTTATGATAATTTACTCAACGATGCCGGCGGACCTTGGCCGATCGTTCTGCTTTCAAATGGCACGTTTTCGGCACGGGCCACGTCCGGTATCAGCGCGAGCCATCTGCATATACAACCGTCATCCAGTCCAGTAGGGACAAGTGACCCGATTTAACGACAAGTGAAAAGACTTGTAAAAGTGCCAGCTCAGAGAGAGAGAGAGAGAGAGCGAGAGCGCTCGCGCGCGCGCGCGTGTGTGTGTGTGTGTGTGTGTTTGTTGCGCGTTCCCGCGCGGGTTCCTGGACTGTACCTTGCGCGCACCTGGCACAGTGCCAGTCCCAGCTGCCTTATGCGAGGTCGTTGCGTGAAAACGCATGTTTCGCCTCCTAAACATATTCACCCCGCAGCTCAGATGCATCTCAACCCTATTAAGTGCGGCGATGGAGGTTTAGCGCTTAACCTTTTAGTGAATCTCCTAAAATGCGCTAAAGATTTGGGTGCGACTTGATTGACGTGAGCTTATCTTTACCAATTACCTGCTTGCGTGGCCATACTTGGATAAAAACGGTTAAGCACATTTCACCCGTTTTTTTTCTTCAATAAGTTTCATTATTTGCGCTAGTGTTGCATAAACATTGTTGCCTGTTTTTGTTATTTGTGCCAGAGTGAGGCTGATATTTCACATTGGCCTCAGCTTAATTAATCAGGAACAGTTAATGACTAAAATTAACAACACAGCATTCATTTAGTGTGTGTCGTTTAGTGTGTTATTTAGTCACTTGTCACAAACGTGGCAAACAAATTAGCATCCTCTCTCAAACCTCAAAGCATTTAATTAATTAATATATATACTGTAACAGCTTTATATTGCAGGTGGTTGATTGGTGTAATGTTTACCTATAGGGGTAAAGTTGCAACAGAGGGTTAGTGTGTGTGTGTGTGTGTTTGTGTGTGTGTGTGTGTGTGTGTGTGTGTGCATATTCATGTTTGTTGTTGCTGGGGTGGAATGGTGTGTGCATGTATTAATCTTTGTTTTTGTTGGTGGTGTTTTTGTGTCTGTGTGTGTTCGTGTCTGTGTGTGTGTGTCTGTGTGTTTATGACACGCTGTACCAAGTGTACTGTGTGTTTACCGTACTACACGCTGTACCAAGTGTACTGTGTGTTTACCGTACTACACACTGAGCTTCGACTCCCTGCGGGTTTGGCTGCGTGCGTTGGCCTGTCAGACGGACGTCTCTCTAGCTGTGTGTGTGTGTGTGTGTGTGATGTTCAACTAGAAGCCTGTCCTATCTTATAGAAAACACATGCTCCCATTGGACACAGCCTTGTTCATCGGATTTTTCCATACTTTTAATTTTCAGCTGTGTGTGTGTGTGTGTGTGTGTGTGTGTACGTGACGTGTCAAGTGGCTGTGTACTTCCATTTTATGCTTGTGCAGCTGTGTGTCAATACGCATGCTTGTGTGTGTGATTTGTGTATTTCAGTGCGTGTGTGTTTATGTGGTTTGTGTTTTTTCTTTTAATTTACTGTATACTGTCCATATGTGTGTGTGTGTGTGTGTGGTTAGAAGTCTATGGTTACTGTATCTATATCTTGTCCTCTCTCACGCTCCTGTCTCTCTCTCTCTCTCTCCCTCCCTCTCTCTCTCCCTCCCTCTCTCCCTCCCTCCCTCTCTCTCCCTCCCTCACTCTCTCCCTCCCTCTCCCTCTCATTCCCTTGCAGTCCCAGGCCTTCCAGACCAACACAGCTTATATCAGCTGAGACAAGCAGGTTGTCTGCTGCCTCCAATGCAGGGAGTCAGAGAAGACAGACCTCACATTAAGCCCACTGGCAGGGATGACTGCGGCTGTGTGTGTGTGTGTGTGTGTGTGTGTGTGTGTGTGTGTGTGCGAGTGTGTGCGAGTGCAGAGAGATAGCAAAATCCTAGACAAGAGTGTGTCTGTGCAAGTCAGGAAATACAAGTGTTTGTGTGTGTCTATTGAATGGTGAGTAGAGTCAGGGTAGCTGTTGTGTTGTTCCCGTATTTGTGTGTAGGCATGTGTGCGTGTGTGGGTTTGTGCGTGTGTATGCTCGCATAAGCGAGTTTAGGTCTGTGTGTGTGTGTGTGTGTGTGTGTGTGTGTGTGTGTGTGTGTGTGTGTGTGTGTGTGTGTGTGTAGCCAACTCAGTGCAGAAAGATGGCATGATAGCTTTGATTGATTTGGCCTTCAAGGTCTTCTAGTTTCAAAGTATCTGTGTGTGTGTGTGTGAGTGTGTGCGCGCACGTCTATTTTAAAACATAATCAAGTTTAGGATCAAATCTTCAGCTCTCTTCTAGGTCCATCTGTCCTCAGTCACACATCTGTTTCACACATCTGTTCACCAAGGTTTTGTTTTTTGGATTATCAATGTGTTATTATTAGTTTTAGTTTTAGTATCATGGTATTTCTATTAATGTTGTCTTTTCCACACACAGTTCCACGGACAGTTACTTGGGGCAGTTTATACTTCTACTATGCATGTGCAACGTCAGTTGACTTAACAGGTCACCTGATCGACAGCTCTAAAGCCTTCTAAATGCTTCTTTCTTGTGAGTTACACCATCTTCTGCATTACGGAAGTGGTTTGTCTCTTCTATATAATGTCTCTGGCTCTTCTCAACCTATAGGCACGGTATATATTGTCTGTGTTTATTTAGAGAATGCACAAGCGTCACTATAGAGACGCTTAAGCTGTTACGTTTCAGGGTCTCCATGACGACAGACAGGAGACGCCCGGACGACGAGAATCGTGACGTTTTCAGGGATTTGTCACAGGGAAATAATTCAGTTAATAGGGGTCATGCTGTCATTAGCCCCCCACTCTGGGAATATTATATTAATGAAAGATGAAGAAGATGTGTGTGTGTCTATATCAGAGAGATAGAGAGATAGAGAGAGAGAGATAGAGAGAGAGAGAGAGATCATACAGATGTCATTACTGCTTATTAAAACCTATGTGCATGTGGTTATGTAGTGTGTGTGCGTTTGTATATGTGTGTGTGTGAGTGAGTGAGTGAGTGAGTGAGTGAGAGAGTGAGAGAGAGAGAGAGAGAGAGCGAGAGAGAGAGAGAGAGAGAGA